>MKEJ01030121.1:0-17500 GCA_001753735.1 Embelia ribes
TGTTGTTTAGAATATCGGGACATTACAAACCGAAATCATCAAAGGGTACTAAATTTAGTTAAGTGATATCCTAATCGTTCCTCTTTAACTCCAATTTATGCTTCACAACCTCTGTTTTCTTGACCTCATTTGGTTGTCCTCAGGAGAAGTTCAACAAAATTTGACAATTATCGGGAAAAATAAACTATACGTAACAATTAAGCGCTAGTTAGTTCTATTATACATCTAAATCTAGTTGCATGCAAGGTTTTATTGAAAATCATAGAAATTAACTTAAAACCCCGGGGAGAAACTCACCTATTGGTGTAAGAATGGGCTTGGAATTTCCAAAAGAGAGCTCAGGTAAGCTCAGGAAAGGCGAAATGGCACGATTTTCTCCCAATCTTCCAATTTTTCTCTCCCCCTCCCTCCCCTTCTCTTTTACATATGTTACAAACTGAAAATATGTGTAAAAGTAGATTAAGTGGTGCTAAATGTAGCTTATATACGCAGTGTTGAAAAATGGACAAGTGGCACGTTGCATAAAAGATTCTCTGCCTGTGCAATGCTATCTACAATGGACTTCTAGACTGTCGATAGTTACTCTATTTTTATCTTGTTTTCTCTTTTAAGTTTTCTCTAAGGGCTTTACAATAGAAGAATATAAATGAGCCTACAATTTGACAATCTAATCTCAGTTCTGCAACTCAGCTTTTCAAGGTTGAAATTCAAAATTTGAAAACTCTTTCAAGAGTATTTTGGCCATAACATACCATTAACATTGTTATACTCTCAAGGAGTATAAAAAAGTGTCCTTGCTTCCGAAATGAGTAAAAAAAAAAAAAAAGAAAAACAAGCATTTTAGTACTGAGCTTACAACTCAAAATATTTTAGAGCGATAGTATATGAGAAATATTTTTACCAGTTTCACTTTACAATTGTTAAGTATTATAAAAGTGTAGCGATCGATTATTTACTTAGTGATAGAGATTAGATTGCTTGGAGAGAATTGTGCACTATATAAACCAGGAGTATTTGAGAGAGTGGATTAACGAATGAGGATTAGCTCGGATATTATCAAGTGTAAGGTTGCTAGTGTCCAAAAATCTATCAATTGTAAATGTTTTTGGAATAGCTTAGAATATTAATTCTTAGTAGGAAGCCCAAGGAGGGGATTAGACTCACGAGGAAACCGAACTACTGTATATCACCGTGTCAAATTTTTTCTTCCCTTAATTTATTTATTTGTGATTGTTTAGTTTACTTTGCATCTAATTGTCATTTACTTAAATTTTAATTTGGCATTAAGAGGAAAATTTTTAAATAACTCAATTCATCCCCCTCTTGAGTTTATCTTTGGATCAACACATACATTCTCCATTCATTATTTCCATTTAAAAAAAAAAAATACTTACTTAACTTGCGTAATACACAAATGAATCATATTAACGGAAGTAGCATCTGATTTCAATTTCATAAATGATACAAATTGAAAATTATGCCCAAAAAAAAAACAAAAGAAGAAGAAGAAAATCTCAGTTATTAACAATGACATATCTTTACTCAAACTTTCTATTTCCTTCCATATTTAACCTCTTTATCAGTGTTTCAAATTACTAAAATTTGTTGGCTTTCATGTTATCAAATATCTAGAAAAAAACCTCTTGTAGCTTTTCCACTTGTGAGTCTGGAAGCTAATTGAATTGTGAATCATCACAGAGGCCAAGTCTATTTCATTCATTTCACTTTTTTTGCTTTGTTGTTTTTACTATTTCGCTCGATTTTAGGGTATTAGGGGCCTTAGAACCAATTCCAGTCGAAGTAAAAAAAAAAATAATTTGGAAAATGCAAAATGATCATAATGCCTTCAGCATTTATGACAGGCATTAATCTCAGCTCGTAAAGGTTGAATAGGCAATGAGGAATCTCACCGATCTTAACAACAATTACAGATTGACTATAAAATTATAATTATTAAAAAATGGAGAAGATGATGACTTAAGATGCAAGCGATTAGATTGTAAGGTTAAATATATAAGAGAAGCGGTGGCCGTGGTTACTAAGTATTACCCTTGTTGGTGATATGATACGAGTTGAGAAATTGTTAAGTTAGAAGATCAGTAAAATGATTTGAACATTACTTGCTAAAGTGCTTTGATGTATTAAAGATATTTAACGAGCTCACTCTAGGATATCTACTTACATTACGTTGTAAAAATATAATTCTAACCCAATTTATCTCATTAAAGATTTTACAATTTTTTTTTTATGAATTATCATTAGCAATGGATCCAACGTTACGTGGTCTATTTGAGTAATTTATTTTCGCAATTAGTATCTCTAATCGGGCATGAAATCAACTTTTTTCTTTTTGAAACTTGTTTACCAAAAGAGTCAATAAACAAATTTCAACATCTTTTAATTACCAATATGCAAAAGGGAAAATTTGTTTAGAAGTGTGCTCTCCTTAGAGGTTGTTTAGGGTTTCTTTAGCATCCTATTTTCGCCGACATTGGATTAGCTTACAATGAAGAACACAAACATCTCAAAGGCTTTAAAGCAGCACAAGGAATAATACATACTTGATATGCAAACACCGAAGATTAAGGCATTTGAAAATCGGAGGGAAAAGAGCAATACAAAATATACAAATCTTGTTGTTTAGACCAATATTACTGCACAACTATACGATTCAACTTATTACAAAGACATGGGAAACCATTTAAATTACTTATAAACCGTGCTTGTTTACATTGCTCTCCTTTTCGACACAACTCTCTCACACAATCATTTAGAAATGTGATTAATTATTTGGTGATTTTGTGATACCACCCACCATTTTCAAGGAAATGCATGGTTGTTCGACAGGGACCTGCATATATATAAAAATAAAAAAAGTACCTATATCAGGAGGGGTGGAGCCGGGAATTAAAAATGAGTAAATGCTAAAACAACTAAGTTACAATGGAGGGATAAATATTTATTACGGGAGTCCTAAAGTCACATTTAAAAAAAGTTGTACTAAAATATCGAATTTTTAGTGAGTTTTTTCAAAATTATAAGAAGCTTCTATAGCCCTATTTAGCAAATCTTTAGTTCAATCCCTTTACATGAGTATGCGTGGTTTTGGAAAGAAGTGAAATGATGGTTTGTAACTCCAAAAACATCAAAACAAGAGCTCAAAAATAGAAACAAAAACAAAAACTAGTAAAATTTCGAATACTTACGAAGTGTCCAGCTCCCATGATCCAATAGAAGAAAAGGTTTTTGTATGACCTAACAAAGCCTTTTGTAGTTGTCTCATCCTCCCCGCAAAACAAAGGCGTTCGGCTCAAATTCAGAAAAGGATTTAGACCCTCCCATCTGTTGACAAAACCGATTTTAAATAGATTATATATCTTAATATATGTATTAAACGAGCTTATAAGCATGAACAAATAAAACTAACTATTACTTGAGTTTGTTGACCCACGATTCGGTTCCTTTCGCGGCGCATATCACATCAAGCTATCACAACAAATCGTTCAAGTTAATGGTGCAAGTGTTTCAAAATTTTAAACAATTTAAAAAATTTGCTGAGTATATATAGACTATATATATTCATCATACCTGTCCATTATAGATGGTCACATTCACACCTTTGGCTAGGAGTTCATCAACCTGAACAATATTCAACACATAGATTGTTTCAGTAGTTATTTTGCTTTAACATCTGATCTTAGTACTGCATTATAGCTTAAAAGGTATTAAATATTCCGTAAATAAAACCAAGTCCAATAAGTGAGCATTTATTTTTTAAGTCCGATTAATTTTTTTGACTCAACTTGACAAATAGTACGTAAGAAAATTTGTTGATAGTCGTGGCCTAATACTGTCCATACCCGATTTACGTTGTTCGTGATTGAAATAGGGGTGATCGAGACCCGGACCCGCAGAGTTCAGTCGTTAGCGTAACGAGAGGTCTCTTAGTAGTCTACGAGTAGGAGGATCAATATCGGAACCTATGAATCTGGAACCATAGCCTACAGCAGCATAGGTAGCGGCACCAGTACCAGCAGCATGATAGGCATCATCTTAGCCGGATCGATAGGCAGATTCCTTCGTCACCTAGAGCCCTCAGCCTATGCTTCCAGAGTCAGCCTTCCCTAGGGTTGCCCTTTCGATAAGTGGTCTTAAGAGACAGGTGATTCGTCGATCGAGACTATTCCACTGACGAGCCATGAGCTAAAACAAAGGATACTGGATCGAGGGATGAGAACCCAGGTCCTAGGTATTCTCACCAAAACACTTTACCAGCTAGACTACTAGAGCTGCACTCATAATGCCTGAACCCCCTTGAGGTGAAAAGGCCCTGCCCATCAACTTCTGTAATGGAAGCTTCGGCCACTTCCTGGTTAATAACCTACGGCTAGCTTGTACCTTTAGAAGAAGTGTTTTGACACAGACAGGCAGACTTGCAAGACTCGCTCCTTACGAGCAATTTGTCCGACGACAGAGAGAACTTCAAAACACTAATGCCAAAGGTGCGTACCTAAAAGGTGAAAAAAAGTCTTAAGAATTTCACTTTGAAAGAAAGACCATCACTCGCAAGCTATTCAGGAGCCTTCTCTCGTATTTAGAGTCCCGGCCAATACCGGGTAGGACAGTCCAAGCGAGACCTTACTATGACGAAAAGGATTCCTTTTGAGTTACCAAATCCACAATTCTATTCTTTCTTCAAGAAAGGAGATAGGAGAGTTCCCTAGTTGGATGGAATGAGAAAGCTAAGGAAGTTCTCAGACGACCTATCTAAGATTAGGGGGGAGCTCATAAGGAAGGATAGTTTGCAACTGAATCGATGGAATAGGAAGATTCAATATAGGAAGGCCTCAGGCCGGAAAGATATAGGTACTAAAGCCGGCTCTGGGTCGATAACCCAATCAAATCCAGTCACCCGGAGAATTGTTTGCACTAAGATACTTACGATTACGCGAACTACCCTAAAGGCCTTTTCTTATGCCATTTATTAACTGCCTTAACTCATATGAACTTAGAACTCCACTGCCTTAACTACAAACTAGAAGATTCAGCCTAGTATAGAGAATAATATGCCCCCGCCCGGGTGAAAAGCTTTCTTGTCTTTATGACGGTTTGGGTTAGCTAACACACACTTGTTGCTATAGCTATTAGGTCCACTTTAGAGGGGAAAGGGAAATCCATTAATGAGTTTTGCTCTACAGATGAGAAAGTAATTGGTGGCTTAGCCCTACTCGTACTTTTAATTAAAAAAGAGAAAGAAGAAGGTACGCACGGTTTCATTCCTTCCTTGAACTGGGCCATTTGCCTTGGCTTCGATTCCATTACACTCCTCGCTATGCTATCTCGTAGATGCTTTTACTCGTTAAGACGTATCGGGCTTCCAGATTCTATACTCTTACTGGGCTTCCTCGCTTCTTCTTTCTTTATTGGCTACATATCTGAGCTTTCATCTTCAGCTGTTAACCCATTAAACCTTGGTTGGAGGCTTTTGTAGCTCCCTTTCTTTAGCTCCCAACTAGGCTAGACTCTTGAAAGCTGCTCTACTTAAAAATGGCTTTTAGTCAAAGTCACGATGAGATCAGGCTTACTTGTAGTTGGACTCGCACATGGGTTTTTTTCTTTCTCATTATCGATTTGTGAAAAAGGCTTATGAACTACTTCTTTTGGCACCGCCAACTAGATAGCTAAAAATGGGTTTTGCCCTAGCTGTTGATGAACGCACTTGAAGTGCTTTCGACTAACTTCCTAACCTACCTCGCTTTTCACCTTGGCTTGGACTATAGAGTTGGAATCCTTCCTTGCTAGATGGCTTGGATCGGGGATCCCATCGCGGTTTCGCTAAAGCAGTTCCGCCAACAGTCCCTCTTTCGGTAGCGCCCTTGAGTTAAACTCTCTTGGGGTATTCCAATCGAGAGTGGCCCTCTTTCTATTGATCGAGGGCATGTTCTCGCACTAAAGTAGCTTTCCTTCCTGGGAACTGAGTCCTACCCTTCTCCCTCGGATTGGAACTCTCTTAAAATTACCGATTTGATGCATCGTAATATAATGATCGAAATCTTCGTCGGGGTGAAGACCGGATGAACAACTAAAGGCATATGACGCTCCCTAGCTAGGAACTTCTTCTTCGAATTCCACTGCCTTCGGTGCGGTTCCTGCCTTAGAGTTCCACTCAGGTTGAGCTACTAACTCTGGCTCAAGCTCAACTAAAATAAAAGGAAAGTCTAGCAGCTTGGCTCTTTTCCGGGTTCCTCTTTGAGTTGAGGTTCGGGCCGTGGACTTCAATCCTGTTAGGAGTTCGACTTTCTGTTCGTTCAGTCGCATAAAAGGACTTCTCTTCGGTCAGGCGAGTAGAGGATACGCTTTGGATGAGTAGTTCTTGTCCTAGGGACTACAGCTCCCTTTTACCCTAACAAAACAAACTCTTTTGGTTGACTTTTAAATAATGTTCTTGTTTGTGGTACTTGTTGGCAATTCAATGATGTGTCTTACATCTGAGGTATCCTAAATTGTGGTAAAGGGTAATGCATAAATAGAGGATTAAAGAGAATCTCTATCTAATGGGACTAGTCAAAAGAGATGTATGTGGTCCAATCAATTCAATTGAGAAAGTTCTCTTAACCTTTACTATTGATCTATCACAGTGAAGTTTCTATATGTGTTTGTTTACAGCCAAGGACGGTACTACTGAAGGCACCAACGCTAGGGAGACTCCAGAAAAGATGATGTCTCAGGCTCGTCAACACCGAACCCATGGGTGCAACTACAAAGATTTGTCCTGGTCCGACTCCCCTTCTTTCATATTGGTCTCACTACCACAAAGAATAAGACCAATAAGAAATTCATTAAAGAGATCTAAGAACTACCTATTAACTCACCGGTAGGCATATGCATATTAAGAATATTCGATTTTAACTGCATTCTAAAATCTTAAACCTTCCACTCAAAGACATGAATTAAGTTTCTCCGTAGGTCAAGATTAACTGGTTTCTTTCTTTAATGAATTTCTTTTATCTTGAGCCTTCTTCGCTAGGTAAAAAAAAATCCTGGCTTTGTTACCGAGCTAGGAGCGAATTGAACCATACCAAGAGAAAGAGCACTGAAATGAAGCATATCGAGCACAGGTCTCACTCTACAAGTTCAGTTCGATGAGCTCCTATCGGACCTGTGAAAGTTTCGTTTTTGACTAAATTAAGAAAGACGGGCTTTGCTGCGACGAGGATGCCTTTTTTAATCAGCCAACGTCAAGACCTGCAACAGAGTCCTACCACGTTAAGGGAGAGCACCCAACTTGCTTGTTGACACGTGAGGGGAAATAGGATTCTGAGGTGGCAGGATTGACCACTAGAGCCCTATGGTAGTGATGGTTGGTCCCACTACTTCTTCGAGTGCCTTTTATGCTTAGCGTCGGAAAGAGGTGCTTCTACAGCGAAGGTGCTAAAACCTAAAACTAGGCGAACTTACTTCGGAAACTTAAACGAATCAATTCCCGCTTGACCCATTCTTCTGACTGCGCTAGCATCATCGGATACGGAAACAGAGATTCTTCCAACTTCGCTCTCAGGGGCGGGCTTGTAGACTATTGAATTCCAACTTCGAGCTCCTTCTACTCTACGTGTGCCTATTTGGAGCTTTTCACAGTCAAAGTCAAACGTTTGTCGGTGGCAACATCGGCATGCGTTATATAATAGAAGACTTTCAGCGCACCTGAACTACCCATAGTCTATCTAGTTACGGGGTTGCACTCAATAGTCAATCAATTCGTTTTTCCGTAGGTTGATGCTTTGTATCGCACGCTTGTTATATTTAGATAATAATAAGAAATCTAGTGTTAGAAGTAGAACTAAAGCGCCTATGAATGAGTTCCAAGAAAGCGGCCGTTGCACTGATAGGGGTGTAATCTAATCTCTCTTTCCTGTTGAGGCGGTTAATCCAATTCCAATATTATAGAATAATCGAACATGGAATGCGCTGTTATCGGCGTAAAGAAGGAATCAGTCTTGGCTAAGCCAGAAGTTCCTTTGCCAGCCTTAACGCCCTTGCCCCCATTCTTTCGAAGTTGCTAGCACTATCTCTCCTTTGCTCCAAGGGAATCTGTCCATCAATCCCATTCGGGGATATTTCATATTCATATGCCTCTTCAAGTCATTTATTTACCTATTGATTACTGTCAAACATGGATGAATTTCCATTCCTGCTTTCAGTTACGGATTGACTAGTTCTATTTAGGCTCTAAGCCCTTATTCTTTATTCTTTCAAAATTTACATACTATATTGGGTTGATTAGGTCAATCAGGTTAGGTTAATCCCGAATCCCAACTGTCGAATCTCTTGCAGCTGCTATTCTTTCTGTGGCATTTGTCCTTTCTTTCATCCCGTGTACTTATCTTGATTTTTCGAGTCTGAAACTAGTAAAATAGTCGATAGAAAACTCTTCCTTGGTACGAGGGGAATTGGGGATTGAAAGTCTCTAGATACCAAAGGCCGATGAAAGCCTTTCCAAAGGAATTAGGTTAAGTTGCCTACATGGCTACTTATAGCAACTCCCGAAGATCAGGAATAGCCTTTACTGCCAACCAACCTTTCCTCTTTCTTTGAGTGGGAGATCTTATTCTCTAATAATATAGAAAGAAAAGTGAACGAAGTAAGGATAGACATTCTCGGATATAGAAAGTGTTCAATGCTTATTAGGAGATCAGGGGAGGAAAGAACATATAAGAGAGATCGATTTTAGTCTACCCGGCTAAGGGGAGTGAGTCAAAGCAGTAGGACGGTCTCACTATACAACAGGTTTGCTTTCTTCATCAAGGAAAGTACCAGTTGGACAGGGAGCACCCTCTAAAGGCGTGCAAGCGGGCGGTTTGCCTTGCCCCTAGACCATAGAATAGAGCCAACGGTGCTGCTTCGGACTAGGTAAGGTGTCGAACCTCATGTTTTCGATCTCAGAGTCATGCAGTCCAATTTTCTGGCTGCAAGGCCCGGCCCGAGTAGTCAATGGTTGCTACCGCTCACTGCGCTTCTCTGTACCATTTATAGTCAAAATCGATGGTGGGCATATCTACTGACCCGACGAAGCTGACGTAATTCTATCCATTCATAGCTGTCTGTACCGCTACCTCTATCCAGCGGATCCAGCGCCAGTGGAATTAGACTTTATCTCTTCCTAAACGATTGAGGCTTTCTTTACCTCGAGTAGTGCATATTAGGTCAAGAAGTTCCTTGCTGCACTCATTCACTCCGGAAGTTACTACTTTACTTTCTTTTACTAGCTATTTGAAGATCTACCTTATCTTGCAACTCGCGAATAAAGAATGAAAGAACTGGCGATTTACTGCTGCTCTTTGTGCTTATTTACCGTACTATGAGTGAGCTTGCTCGTACTTATTGATTGCATACTGTCTTGCTCCTCGCATACCACCGTACTAAATACCTATTTCCGCCTATTTGCCTTTCTCGATTCCTCTCTCTCTTTAACCTTCCCATCTTGCTTTCTTTTTTGAGCAGTCACTGGGATCAACTCAAGTCCCAATGTCATTCACGAAGGGAAAAGAGACATTTACATTATATACAATGACAATGACTTTTTTTTTATCAGATCCCTAGCTAGTTGGATAAAGACAGATGGAATTGGCCCACAAGGAGCGTCTGCCCAGATACTCATTTTTGATCCCGTTTCACTCTCGTCTTTCAGTTCCATTCATTGATATGTCCGCGAGAATCCATACCATTGAGATGTCAGTGGTCAAAGAAGCTTCGAAGTCCTATACCTGTGCTACTGTTCATTCAAGCTAGCCTTCCTGTCTAATCGCATTGATTCTCCCTTGCAGATCAATCATATAACTCGCATGTCATTGACCAATCACTAGATCGATCTACTACATTCATTCTTTTATGTACGAATCGGACTATCAAGTCGGGCGAGGGCCTATTTTCACTAATCCGAATCTCTGTCCTTTTTTCGCTGTTGAAGGAATAACCGATGCTCTATTGTCCGGTCTTGGTCGTTTGGGCATAGGGATAAGAAAAAGGCTAGACTTCTGGATTAACTTCTTTGTGAGTGAATACCGAGCCGAAAGGCCCAGCTCTGACTTATTGATTTGATGCCGAGAATCCGATCTGCAGATGAAGCAGGTCAAGGCCAGCGAGGAATTTGCCATACTAGATCGACTCTTAATTACCGAATTTACTCTTCACTCTGTTCATGGTTGGCTGTAAACAAATAGTTTCTTTAGTCCCATCCCTACCCAACTCTATGGATTTTCCTTAGTTGCTCTTAACCCAGCTCTCAAGTTCGCTCGGTTCGGTTCAGTCTTTGGTTAACAATACCCAATGCCTTGACCAGATTGAAGCATGGGTTGCGGCATCCAATAAGGCTAATCCAGCAGAGAAGAGAAGAGCGAATTCGACTCACTTTCTTTCATGAATAAAGGAGTCAAGCGTTATGGGAGCACGCGCTTGAAAGCTATCGAGGGGCTATGTAAGGTAAGCGACCAGCCCTTCTTTCTGATACGGATTAGGGTGCCTCGCCTGAAGCGTCTCATTCAGATATAGATATTACAGATCCGCATACGAAAGATTGGAATGAGCGGATAACTGCCCAAAGCACTACTAAATGGGTGTCAAAGAGGAATGAAATGGGATTACTTATTGATGGATACGTGGTAATTTTCCACTCCTGAACGACTTGGTACTCCCTCTTTCTCTATGGATCGAGCATATGAGGTGCCACTCTACCGCACCAATGCAGGTTATGAAATAGAAGCGAAAGTCATAACTCATAACGCTTGTGTCACTCTTTTCCTCGACCTACTGAAATGCTTGAAGGACCTGCCGTTTGTAACCTCAAAGAGAGTTGAAGAACTTGTTGTCAGCAGGGAAAGGGAAAGAAGTCCGTCAAGCAAGCTAGCGAGCCAGGAAAGCTAGTGCTCGTGAATGCGCTCCTTACATGCATATTTTAGTACCACCGAGAAAAGAGTCCTTAGGCCCCATCTGAGAAGGAAAGCCTTAACGCCCTTGCTTTCGTAACCCGTGCTTGATGAAATAAGCGCAACGAGAGTAAGCGCTGTTGGATAGAAGACTGGTATAGAATCAGCTGTGGGAAGAGAAGACCACCTAGCCTTGCTATGCTAAAGCGAGGGAAAGGTTCAGTTGGTTCGTGTGAAGTTCTTACGTCTTTTCTTTTTGGCGCTGTCTACCGCTCTGTCTTCATCCTTCTCCTCAGCACTTAGTATCCCGTCCATCGCCCATTTCTTTTCTATCAAATTGACACAGACGAACTACCTACTATGGAAAAGTCAGAGAATGTCATTGATTCAAGCACAAGATCTTCTTACTTTCGTTGATGAAACTGGAAAAGAAGCCCAAAGGAATTGAGACTTATTAAAAAAAGTGAGATAATGAACCCTGAGTACGTGTCACCTGGAGAAGAACAGACCGACTACTAAGTAGTGGAATGATAGGAACCATGACCGAAGACGTTTTTAGTCTAGTCGTTGGACCAAGAATGTCTCGTGATATTTATATGTGCTTAGAAAAAACGTTTGCCCAATCTTCAAAGGACCGAGAACTTCAACTACACAGTGTCAATTGCTGCTATGTCGCAAAGGCTTCCCTATATCTTCTTCCTATTGCGATAGGTCCAATCAGCCCACAGAGGTACTAAAACAGCCCTCTCTAGGGCAACCTCTGTCTGCCTTCTATAAGAAAATGAGCTGTACCGAGAGAGAGGAATAGTCTCTTTGGAGTTCCCCGTGCTACGGCTGCTGCTACAGCATCATATGTCATGATCCTCTTCTCTGAGCCGCACCTGGCATCTCAGTTGTTCTTGTTATCCACCGGTTTTGATTGGTAAATCATTGAATACATTCACAACCATTAGTGAATTTCCACAGCAATCCCAATTCCTTGCTGATGTGATGTGTTTTACATCGCACCGACGCCATTGTCTTTGCGTGAAGCTCGAGAGTCAAAAAATGCAGGAATTGCTCCTCACTCAAGCAGAGTTGGTTTTCTGATTTCCGCCTAAGGGTGCTTTCGAGGACCCTTTGAACGATATGTCTACCTTGCTTTCTTTAGTTTCAGCTGTCTTGGTATTTCTTTTATAGTATAGAAGGAGACTTGCTTTCTCGTTCCGGATTCGTCGGTCAGGAGTGAATCACTAGTTTGCAACGGAGAACAACCAGGCTTCTTGAGCCACTCATCAAAAGGAAAGAAAGCTTTGCATTTCAGCCCTTACAAGAGGAGAAATTGGATTCATTATTTTAGGAGTACCTACCATACCACCGGAACGATTGAATCATGAAATAGATAAAAGACTTCTAAAGCGTTCCCGAAAGCAGACTACTTCGATTCCCTTTCCACTCTGAATGATAAAGTAAACTCGTCTTTGGCTGCTTACTCAGAAGGGCGTCGTCATAGATGAATACATCGAGGCCTTCTGCAAGCTCTTTTATGTGCTTAAACCTCACCGTAGAATCGATCTATCCTTAAGAGTTCAAGCAATACGTATTTGCTTTCATTTTCCTTGCTTTCAACTTCTTTAATGACATAGCGCTCTGGCCCCATTGTCCTATGGGTCCCTCGCTCATTGCTTACTTCCGGAAGTCTTCTTTCTATAATACCAACTTTCGTTGGCTTTCGTCAGCCACTGCTTTCTATATCATTCGTAGAAGTCTTAGTCTTAGCTTCATCAACAATGGAAAGTGCGGTGGTACATAGAATTGGCTTAGTAGGATCGCTATTTCCTGTGCAGGTCCGTGCCAGTAGTGATATCCGTCTTCGGCTACCTCTCCCACTCATTAAGGCACCAAAAAGAAAACGATTGCCAAGGGCTACTCTTTGCCCCATCACCTACAAAAGGATGAGTTACTGGAGTCTTGCCCTTCTCAGCTTCCTTCTTTTTCCTCCCACCCTGGCGCTTGCTTTCTCTCTGCCTATGCTCTAGCTACCTACTATGCTTGCTCCAGCTGCTGCCATCTTTGCTCCAAGCCTTACCTTTGTGGGATCCACTGGCATTGGTTCTCGAACTGAAACTGGAAATGTAATCATTCTGCCTTTGCCACAGGCTCTGCTGCGAACTCCGGTACTCGAATTGCCTCGGATGTTGAAAGAAGCTTTTGAGCTCCAACTGAATCTAAGTAAACGAGGACAACTGGGTATGCAATCAACTATTCTTGGTTCTGAATCAACGGGTGAACCCGCTACCTCTACCTTTGCTTTAATGCATGCGCTCGAACATGGACTAAATATCGATCCACGCCTAGATTTGCCATTGAATTCGCTGCTGGAACTTAGTCAGCTACATTCTTAAACTACTGCTACCTTCCTTGTATGTAGCTGCTTTCTCTGCTGGTGGTTCCGGAAAAACCTCAATTCTCACTCTTATGCTGTGGGGTAAGCTGCTCCTGCAGGCACGGGATCTTGTATCCATATATATTGTATTCTAATAGATCGGGATGGTCAACATTCATTCTTTGAGATAGTGCTTTCAGGAGTCTGAGTTCCAGGGTTTCCAGGAATAATGAATAAAAGACAAGACTGCCGATTCCCCTTTAAGTAAGCCACTCTAGTTTCAGTTTTCACTTTAACGTAGCTAACTATAGGATTTCTTCCCATCTTTCTTACTTGAGGCTAATTTCAACATTGACTTTATTGAGTTACCGTTCTTATGTAGCTCTTTCAACAAGAAAACTAGAAGAAGGAAGTTCGACGCTACTATAGAAAGGAGTGAGCTGCAAGAGAGCTAGCAAGAAGAACTAAAGACATAAATATCCCGATATATCATTCCGGATGTAACAAATTTCTAATAGAATCGACTGCTTCTTAGTAAGAGCTCTGGTAATCAACCTCCTCGTACCGTAGACTTCCAAAAGATAAGAAAGTCCATCGCACTTTCCGGAACCAAGCCCGCTCTACCTTCTTGGAAGAAAACTACATCGTCGAAGGGACGCGAAGGCTATCCACAAGGATGCAACTTACCTTCTTACTAGCAATTAAAGGGAATGAGATGGCAAAGCTTTAGCACAATCACGCAATCAAAGTCAGAGGAAAAGATCCAAGCTAGCCTAAGCCCCGAAAGGTCTCTTACTAGATTGAGAAAAAAAGCTATCTCGATACGATCTTTCTAAACCATTCTATACTAGTATACTGAGCAGCGTGATCAAGTCAAGTCCTTCTCTTACCGGATTTCGATTATCTTAATGTGCGCTCGTATGGGAATAGAATCCACTACTTCCTCACCACTGGAAAGTGACTCTTCTTCCTTTATAGAGCTAAAAGAGGCTTAGACGATAGATCATAGAATAGACGATTGCAAGAGGCCTTAAATTAAAGGCCTTAATTCAATAGACGGAACGAAAGGAGAGCGATAGAACCGATTCCTTGAAGTAAGCGACGGTCAAGCTTAAAGAATTTCTAGCTGCTAGAGCGAAATAGAAGGCTAATACCGACGCATAGCAGTTCTAGTAAGTAGCTCCTTTTCTTTAGCCTAGGGAAGCTCTATAGGACTATAGCCTTGGGGACGCCATGGGGATGTCATCCGTTACAGAAGGTATTAAATAGTTGATCTTCTTCCAAGGAAGACATTGAAAGTAAGGAAATGCTTGACTCTAACATCAGGATATTGACAGGTGAGAAAAGGCCGATGATGAGATGGAAAAAGTGAATTAGACCGCACGATCAGAAGTTGAGTCCGTTGAATACAATGCATGTACAACCTACTTTGTAGGGTATCTCGAAAGTCCATCTCCTTTTAGGTTGCGAGCCGAAGTGAAAGCGAACCCTAGAAATAGCATATCTAGATAATTGTTTAGCCAAAGACAGATTCCTCTACACAGAATGGATCGGAAAAGGAAATATGTTTCCAATTGCCAAAATCCCCTCCACTAAATAGCACTCTTTCTCTCCTTAGCCGTTCAATCCTTCGTAGCAGCAGCTCCCCACGCACTAGCTGTCCCAGTCGTTGGTACAACGATTGAATCTGGATGAAGAACTACTGAAACTTCATCCATCAGTTTATCCACCACACTTCTCATATCCGCATTAGGATTGATATCATGATCGGGCACGTAAGGCACGCCAGGGACATCAGGCGATTGGTTCTTAGGCGCATCTTTCATATCTGTATTGCTTGTATCACCTGTCTTCGGAAGGTAAGAACCATCTATCATATTAGGGCCCCCTTCTTCTTCTCTTCATTTTTCATTCTCAAGCCCTACAGCCTTCTTTTTTACTACCGGATTCCCTCTTCGATGATTCCATTTCTCATTCCGAGAATGAAATGAATGGATGGATTAGTAGAAGTCCAATGGAAGACTTACTAGTCTTTGCCGACTTGTTGCCGGTAAGACACTCTTCCGAGGGTTATAGATTCAAAGGGGTATTCGTAAGTAAGAATAAGAATGAGCAGAAGGCGGAGGCGCATTATCAGTAGGAGCTCCCCGCACGAGTAGTTTCAGTAAGTACCTGTAGTTCACCCAGTTTCAGCATCAGTAGAAGAACCGTTGATGCGATTGACTAAGCAGTTGAAAAGTCCGTCCAGTCGGTGCCAGTCGATGCTATTGATTGACCTTCCCCCTCCAGCAGGTGCATAAGCAGCCGATCCAGTACCGGTAAATCCAATAGTCTACTCTTATAATTCCGTCCCGTCACCATCCGTTCACTCGGTTGAGTAAGTGGGCCGGTCGGTCCCGCGCGACCGTGATAGGGATTCGGAAGGGGACATACGTATTTGTATCACCACACGATGCACCTAGCTCCGCTGCTATCCTCGCCCCCGGGACTGGTTCAAGGTAAGCTACTGCCTCTACTGGTGCTCCTGCTCCTGTCCCCGCCTCCACGTGGCACGCACGTGATGACACACAGTTGGTTGTTCCCATCCCCGCTCGAGGGAGATAGAGAGAGAACTGTAGCGATCCTGCATTCCCCCTCTCCTCCTTCTATCTAGTCGTCCCCGGTCGAGATCACCAAGAACGCCTTAGCAGATACATTTCAAGATCGAGTTCGCCAGTCCGTCCTGATAGTTCGAGGGCCGTGAGAAGCATAGCTAGCATCCCAAAGGGAGGAGAAAGCTCTTGCTTTGAGGCTCGCTCTAGATCGGATGGTTCCATGGGGCCTATATGGAGCTAGTGATGGGAGCCTCCCGGGCAGGGGAGGTTCAGATGCTGCTTTG
Source organism: Embelia ribes (assembly GCA_001753735.1). NCBI lineage: Eukaryota > Viridiplantae > Streptophyta > Magnoliopsida > Ericales > Primulaceae > Embelia > Embelia ribes. The sequence continues at coordinate 16,163 of MKEJ01030121.1, forward strand.
CTTCGTAGCTTCCTCGCCTGGCACTGGAAAAGGAATAGGAAAGAGATGGCTTCGACCACTATTGCTAGGAAGGGCTTTGCAGGCTTGTACTTTCTCTCAATAGATGGGCTAGCAGAAGCAGGAGAGCTCAGGGGTTCCTTAGATGCATTTACAGGCAGGGGAATGGGAATCATTGTTTTGCCTTCCCGGCTGGGCTTCGAATGGAGGTTATTGGCAAGCGGAGGAATGAATAGCAGGAGAGTTTAGAAGTAAATTTTCTTATGTTAGCTCGCTAGGAGCGGAAACGGGACCTGACGGTACGAAACTAGATATTCAGAAGAGGCAGAGTGAAGTTCTGGTCTTTCTCCCCTCCCTTTGTGTTGTGCCCAGGTCCTCCTTTCGTGCCTTCAGATCCACTCGTTGGGGAACGAATAGAAGGTTTTTTTGTTGGGCCTATCGCCCTCTATTCGAGCTATATCTCCATTTCCAGTCGAAAGGCATCCATCTAACGCCACTGGATCTAATTGCTTTACTTCTCCCTCTACCGCTGGCGTTGCCTCGAAGGGCAAGCTCTTCATCTCCTCTAACACCTGTGGAAGCATATCACCTGCAATTAGGAGCAACTACTGGATCTGGGCGAGTTCTTCCGCCTCGAAGCCGGTGGAAGCGAAGGTTCAAAGCAATAAGCTAAGCCTTCTTACTCTGCATCTCCATATCTATCCATTTCTCCATCTGCTGACTAGCCTCTAACAGAACCCCTGGAGGCAGAACTCAAACCATTTAATCCATTCCCCGGCCATCAAGAGCTATGACCCCGGGAGGGGAGTACACAGGCAGGTACGAACCGGGTGGGGAACAGAAACGAAGGAGCCCAGCCAAGAGGCTAATCAGCTGTGTAAAGGCTAGTGGTACGGTTAGCGGGCGGGAAGGTCTCCCGTCAGACTGGTATTCTACTCCTTGCTATCTCACTACCCGGCTATTCCTGTAAGTGCTTAACCCCTACACACAAAACCGTCCATTTAGCTAGCAATCTGCTATATCCGAAGATGAAGCGCCCACTTGAACCCATAACCCGAGGGGACGACTGACTTTCTCCATCCGTCACGGTTAGCTCAAACCCCGCGGGGAAGCAAGTTTCCGTACAGAGAAGAAGGCAAGCCCGTAGTACTACAAGGAAAAGAAATGCTTTTTCTTTTTCTAAGCGCTCTGGAACGAAATGATAATAGATAGAGTGATTGGCAGATAGAGTTCTAGGCTTTTAGCCAGTTTAAGGGAAGCTTCACTCCACCCTCCTTTACGTAGCGAGCGGGGCAGGGATATTACATATCTTCAGGAAAGCAAAATTATTGGCTTGAAAGA
>MKEJ01030127.1:0-13572 GCA_001753735.1 Embelia ribes
TTATTTTTTAATATTATGAAATTATGTGATATTAATCATATTATGTTATTTTTTTATTTGATATTATTTAATATATTATATTAAAAATTAAAATAATATTATTTAATCATAATTGGTTCAATTACGGTTCATCCACAGTTGGACCATTGAATCTTGAATCACTACTTTCACCGGTTCAATAACCGGTCCGATTTTGAAAACCATAATTAAAATCTTCAAGACTAGTTAAAAAAAATTCTCAATTATTTTTGGTTTTTAGTTTTTTTTTGCCTCTCTTAATAAAAATGCTCCTTTCGACCCTCGTAATAAAAATATCCCGGCTAATACCAACATTATTATGGATTCTAAAACAAATAGTACTTAATAGATACCAACATACACTCGTTTAAAGAAATAATACATATCCATTAGAAATGGCAACTTTTCTCAGAAATTGCTAAACTTTATATATCAGGTCAAGGTAAGATTACATAAACCAATAATTACAGATTGTTGTTTTTTTATTTTTAATTCATTATGTAAAATGGTAGGATCGCATAAACCAAAATCAAAAAATTTACTAAAATTCCTCCAGTGGGGCCAAAGCTAGCCGTGAAAGTAGGATCTGATTATAAATATATATTTTTTAATCAAATTATCATTTTATTTTTTTACATAAGTGGTCTGATTTCGATCGCACATATAATTATACACATAACGCATGATATAAATGAAAGATTTAAACGTAGTAGGGATTCCATGACGATTGATGGGCGGGAATTAGGAAAGCATATAATTTGAAAAAAAATCTCAATAATTGAAATTTGGAAAAATTATACACATTTCGTTCATAAATAATTGGATATCACATTTTTTTTTAAAAATTTTAAAGTATAATAATTTAATATTTTGATATAATAAAAATATCAAATTTATATTTTTTAATATAACATGAGGATAAATTTGATATTTTTGTTACATACAAATACTAAAATATTAATTATTTACCGTGGAGGAAATATATATTTAGAAATACCGGAAAAAAAATTTCATCGAAAAAAAAAAGACGAAAAAAAAGCTGAAAAGTGGCCTTAAAAGTCTCAATCAAACTCTCATCATGAGCTGATTTCGGGCTATTAATCTAAAAATTTTCACTGACATTACCCACATTTGTTCTTCTACGTTGTCTTCTGATATTACTATATACATACATATATATATATATATAGAGAGAGAGAGAGAGAGTAGAAAACCCCATTTTTGTCTTCACATTTATTACTGAAATCTGATTTCTGGGTTCCTTGGTCTCGACTCAAAGGTAACTTTTATTTGTTTTTATTTCCATCGAAATTTTTCTCCCTTTCTTTTTTATGATGCATGCATGCATATATATATCTTGATGTGATAATTGAAGATGAAATTGGGATAATACAGATCGATCCCTTGTATTTGGCATTGTGACATTTTTACTTAAATTTTTTATTCGTTTATGATCTAATTAGTCTTTCTTTTTTTTTTTGTCTTTTCCAAGAGAGGTTTATCCCCAATTATCAAGTAATAGGACGAATTTGTGTTCTTGTTTCAATTAGCACTGAAAATCCTTTGTTTTCTAAGAGCATTCACAGCAGCCTTTCTACTTGCACTTTTCCTTTCTATTAAAGAGAAAAGCGAAAGAAATTATATAAATTCAGTCTTTCTATTTTCAGAAAACTCTCTATTTTCAGAAAACTCTCTAGAAATACGACAATGATTTTCCCAAATGAAAATATTACTATTCATCATTTCTTTATTAAAAAATAATTTAAAAGAGAAAAGTAAAAGAAATTATATAAATTCAGTAGTTCTATTTTCAAAAAACTCTCTAGAAATCTAGAAATATGACAGTGATTTTCCCAAATGAAGATATTACTATTCACCATTTCTTTATTAAAAATTAATTTTTTTGCCAATATATAAAACATACACCAATATATTCAAAAAATATATTTTTTAATTTTATATTTATATATTATCAAATTAATTTTGTAGAAAGTTAATTTTAGAAACGCTAAAAATGATCAATTTATATTTTGCAAAAGAAATAGCTTTTTAGAAAGTGAGAACTAAAAATTTAATGAGAAATGTTGGTATTAAGGTGATGTCAATGTTTGCTATATTGATCTTTCTTTAATAGGTAATACTATTTTTGAGTTTTTGGGGTATGGCTTGGGCATTCTTTAGAGCTATCACATCGTGTTTGATAAATTAATGAATATAAGAATTATATATATATATATATATATATATGTATGTATGTAGCAAATTAAAATATTGTTATTAATGAATAATCTCTCTTCTATATATAAGTAACTCTCCTATGTGCTGTCAATTGATAAATGAATATATGTCCAACATGCTTGTATATATAAAATTCCTATCCTTTAATTTCTAAGAGCATTCAGGTCGGTATTTCCAATCTAATTTCCATATTTCACTTTTGATGAACTCATTTCTCATATTATACATATTTTAGAAATCTCTTACGCCAATTTTTCTAAGAAATTTGTTCAAAATTACTATGATAATTATATATATTATAGCAAACTATAAAAAATTATTTTCCGTAATCTTAATCAATGCTTTAAAANNAGTTTTTTAAAAACTTAGAGAAATAGGAAAATTATTGTGTGACAATTTTTTCATTTGATTTCTTGAAGAAATCAAAAGAGGAGAAGTGTAGTTTTGGAAACTTTGATGTGACTGCTCTAGATATTTCTAGAAAGTTATTTCTTTTTTACAGAATAGATTTTGAAAAAAATTTCATTAAAATTAATTTATTAATATTTAAAAAATATTTTTCAAATATTTGTGTATGTTTTTTATTTTAGTGATAAGAAAAATTAATTTTGTTACTAGAAAAAGTGTGAATAGTAATTTTTTTATTGGAGAAAGTTGCAGCAATTTTTGAAAAATTTTTTGGAGCAGAAAGACTAGACTGCACGCATTTTAATGAGCAGGTTTAGAAAAGTTGGTGTGAATTCTCTTATATTCCAGTAAAGTTTGAGCTACATGGATTAAAATTTAGGCAACAAAAATAGTGCAGGTGAAAATGTCATTAGGTCCTAGTTTGTTGGTTGCATAGAATGGATATATATTCATCTATATATGATGGTTGCTTGGGTTGGATATAAAGCAAAGTTTAAAAAAAGCATAGCCCTATTCAATTTCTTCAAATGCACCCAACCACCACCCTAAAAACAAAACAAATTGAATTAAAAAGTAAAAGAAAAACTCTAAGCATTTTCTTTCTTATTTCTTTTTAATTACATGAAAATAATTGTTACTGGTTTTGGGTGCAGATAACAACTGTGGCTGTATTAGTGGGTGTGTAATTTTCACATACTGAAATGGAGAAAAGAAAATGGTTGTGGAAGAGGAAGCCCTCTGAGAGGAGCCCTGGCGAAACAGAAAGTTTGGAATTAGTTTCTTCCCATTCCGAGAGATATTCTGATAAGCAGGTTTGTAAATGACTCAAATATACTCGACACGTTGTTCCGGCTTTAGAATGATGCAGATTAGTAGTTATATTAGATTATTTTATTTCAATTGTCGTTTTATTTAATTAAGGTAGCGAATATTGTTTAGGTTATTTGTTTTAATTATTTTACTAGTGGTAGTAGAATCATATGAGTGAGGCTCATTCGGGTTATCTTAAAGGTCTATATATATATATATATGTGACTTTCTGTGTATTATTTTATTTAGAGTTGAGTTATGAGAATTGATTAAAAGAGTGTTAGATCTCTTTTTGTGTTGGGCGTTGAATTCCAAGGTTTCTTTATTCGTTTTCTGTTAAAACCTACCCCTTTGTTTGTATTGGGTTAAAAACGATCAATATATCCTTTTGGTATTGTTTTGTCAAAACCGTCCTACATCACTTTGCTTGTTCAAATTTGGTATTCATACAACCCAATATCATGAATAATTGCAAACAAATTGTAAACCCTCTCAGAATAAGTTTATTCTCATAATATATTTTGTTCAGATGCAACCCAATTCATCTTACTTACAAATGCCAGTATTGAGGTTGTTTTTGGGGTTTAAAACTGAATGGAAAAAGATATCTTAATTCTAGCTTTAATTACATTATGTAGCTTCTAAGCATTCTCAAGAATGATACAACTTCTCTTAAGCCTTGGTTTCTTTCATGTTTCGATGCAAGTAGATAAAAGGACTTTTCTGATTTACATAACTTACATAGGCATGTAATCATCATAGGGGTCGTGCAATTTTTTAATAACTATCCCATTTCCATTAGTCTTAAAAATCATTTTCTCAAGAAAAGGAAGTGATCAAGTAGAGGAGTTCCATATATTAATGCATCATGTTTTGAAATTGATTTGTTTGTAACTTTGTTTCTTGGAATAGAACAGTTCCCACAGTGGGAGGATAGTGGAGTATGTTGTACATGTGAAGGCATGTAAGTGAAGTTGTATTTCTCGTGATATCGTTCATTTGTTTGGTTCTTGAGAGTCTTTATTAGCAATAAGTACTTTGAGCAAACAATCCAAAATGTCTCTGCACGAGATTTACTTTTCTGCCTGACGAAAATTGCTCAATTGAACGACATTAGCTCTCTTGCAACTAATTGGAATCGGCCATGAGTTTAATTGTAAGTTCTGACAAAGTTAAACCTTTTTTTCTGGCCATCAACTAAATGATAAACTGTAATTACATACGGCTTTGCTAAGGAATTATATATTTTCATAAACAACATGGCACATTTGGTCACTTTAGATATATGTTTGAAAAGTCTGAAATTGGAGCTCTGCTTATAGTCTTTATCAATCTATTAGAACTCCACCTCATGTGGATGTTCTTACGTTGTAATTGGAAGTGTTTCTTTTTGGGGAACCTACAATGTGCAAAATAGGGACCAACGCGGGCTCCGATCAAAAAATAATTAGACCCCGTGACATGCTGCACTAAGGTTGTGTTTGCGTAACTAGTATATCTCAACTAAGGAATGTGGAGATTATAAGTGTGATTCAGATCAGTAGCCGCTTTGTCACTTGATTACAACTTTGGGTTTGTGATAACTATGTGTACAAGTGTACCGGAAATCTTGTAATCTTATACGACTCAAACCACCAAAAATAGCGTATTCTTGTACAACTCAAATTTTCCCGTGGATCTATTGGTAAAAAAGCTGAGATACTATCAATTTTTAAATCGTTTTCCACATCTATTCAATTTAACGTAAGTGTTATCTAATTCTTGTTTTCGAGTTTGTTTGTTCTCCCTCTCAAATTATTGTCCACTTCCCTTATTGGAAAAAAAGTTAAAATGGATACTTAATACTGCTCAGGAAAGAGTTGATCAAATTTATTGCTTAAGCAAATTAAGATTTCATAATCCGTGTGTATAAGCAAATCAGAATATCAAATAGGGGGACGTAGGGATTAATAATTATCCCACTTATTTTACCAGGATGGTTTAAAAGCATCGCACAATAACAACTCTCAATCACTTGAGGTCATATCGAAACCCACTGCTGGCAGTGACAAAATGGACGATACTGTAAAGATTTTGACCCAGAAGTTATCAGCTGCTCTTGCAAGTGTCAGTGCCAAAGAGGATTTGATTAAGCAGCATGCTAAAGTCGCTGAAGAAGCTGTATCAGGTATTATCATACTTAAAAAGTGTCGCTACGTTGGTCTGTTTGATTGTAATTAAAAAATATTTACCACTTTATTGTTTCTCTTTTCTTTTTTTCCATCCCATTGGTTTCTTTCAAGACTGAAATTTTTTTATCAGCCGAAAAAATGTGGTTGCCTATGTTTCACTGTTTATGTTTTATACAAACACAATTTCGGAATCTAAACACACTTGTCTAGATTGTTTACATTGGAGACTTTTGTATAATGTGATAGAAGTTGTTTTTGAATGGGAATTTTCATGATATTGCTAGGTTGGGAAAAGGCAGAAAATGAGGTGTTCGTTTTAAAACAACAACTAGAGGCAGTAACGCAGAAGAATTTGGCACTTGAAGATCGAGGGAACCATCTTGATGAAGCTCTGAAAGAGTGCACTAGGCAACTAAGACAAGGGAGAGAGGAGCAACAGCATTTAATAGTCGAAGCTGTGTTGGAGAAAACCAGTGAATGGGAATGTAAAACGACTGATCTTGAAGCCCAACTTGAGTTTTTAAAGAGAGAAAACTTAGCTTTCAAGGCGACCCAAACAGAATCCTCACCTTTTCTCGACCCCAATCTTCTCCGAAAGCTCGAGTTTTTGGAGAGAGAAAATGTAGCCCTGCAGCACGCGCTTCTCTCCCGATCCAAAGAGTTGGGAATCAGGACTATAGAGAGAGATTTGAGCACTCGGGTGGCTGAAAATGCTAGCAAGCAGCATTTAGTGGGCATTAAGAAGATATCCAAATTGGAGGCTGAGTGCAGAAAACTACAAGTGTTAAATCGTAAATCGTCTTCATGTCAAGATCAGAAATCTGTTTCCGCCGTGTCAATTTGCGTGGAATCATTAACAGATAGTCAGGAGAGATCAACACTAATCAACGAGCTTGATAAAATCAAAAGTGATGAGTCTCTCAGGGCAAGTATTACTGGTTCTCCTCTCGAGATAGATATAATGGATGATTTTCTCGAAATGGAACGTCTTTTGGCACAACCCAAAACTGAGGCTAAGATTAAGAAACAATACTTGAATGTAAATAATGCAGACTGTCAACTCAAATCTGATATTGATGCAATGAGTCATCGTGTTGGTGGTAGTCGAAGTTGTTGTAAAGAAAATCAACTCAAGGATGACCTTGAGGAAATGAATCATCGGGTTTTTGAATTGGAAGAGAAACTAAAGACGATAGAATCTGAGAAAGATGAATTGGAAAAAGTTTTAGCGGCTAGTCAAAGCTATAATGAAGAAAATCCACTCAAAGCTGAATTAGAGGCAAATTGTCATCGAGTTTCAGAACTGGAAGAAAAACTAAACACAATAGAAGCTGAGAAAAACGAACTAGAAGCAGCTTTAGTTGCTATTCAAAGTGCTTATGAGGAATCTCAGATTCAACTGAAGAGTGCTAAGATGAGATTAGAGGCCCTTCTAAAGGATTTAGATGAAGCAAACGCATCGAAGGAAAAGGTAGAGTTTCGGTTGACTGGGATTGAAACTGAGGCTCGAACCTTGTCTTCGAAGGTTGAGTCGTTGAAGGAAGAGAACGAGAAGGAGAAAAATTTTTCAAAAGAAATATCAGTGAAGTGTCGAGAATTAGAGGACGAATTAGAGAGAAAATCTCAGGAGATAGAGCTTCAACAAGCTGTTGCGGCTAACCACAAAGCCAAAGTAGAGCAGGTTGGGTATCTCTATTGTATACATATATCTTTTGTGTGACACATAAATCACAGGATAATTTTCTAAAAATTATGCTTTAAGGAAAGATTTTCTAAAAACTTGAAAGATTTTAGAAACAATGCTAGCCTTGTGCTAAGCTTCACACTAGATAAGAAAAGGCCAGCGTTTGTTTTCAATTTGGGAGTGATGGTAAAGGACTACACTTGGTTTTCAAAAATGATCTTCGAACAAGTTCAGGTTTTGATTACCGTATTACGTAGACCTTTGATGTACATTTCTACATGCCAAACTAGAGCGGGTCAGCTAGTTTTAATAGAAAAGGCTTATTTGTTTTTGTCACGCTATCAACAATTTACAAGCGAGTACAACTTTTCTGTTTTCCTGTTTTTGTGTTTGATTCGCATATCTATTTGCAGGAGGAACTGGAAGTAGCAGCCGGGAAACTTGCCGAGTGCCAAAAGACGATAGCTTCTCTTGGGAGACAACTTCAATCTCTTGCAACACTCGAAGATTTCCTAATCGACACTGCAAATCTACCCGGCTTCTCCAGTGATATTGAGTTTTGGAAATTGCACTCCACCGACACTTTTATTTCCAAAAACACTTGGGATCATAAAAAAGTAGTCGTTGAGTACCCTGTCCCTTTGCTGAATGGTAACATTGATAAGAAATCACCACCTTCGTCGACTTCATCCAAGAGCAGGAATGGGTTTGGGAAGTCATTTATTTGAAGTAATTATAAGGAATTGATGTTTTCTTTTCTCGTTTTTCCTTTTTTCTTCTACCTTTTTTTTTTTTTTCCTGTAAATATTAATTATTATTCATTTGTTTTCTCCATGATATTTTATTTTTTGAGAAATGAATGTGTAAATCACTCCCTCCAACTGTAAGATTTTGTTTGGATCAACAGTTGATATAGATTTTTGTTGATGAATCGAGCCCACTTCTTGCTCGCTACTATATTTTTCATTTAGGGGGCCAATCCATTAATAAACAGAAAAAAATTCAAGAATGGGGAGATTTAAAGATATTTAAATAATTTTTAACTTTATTAACAGCTTTAATTTGTTTGGTAAAGATACATACTACTACCATTTAATGAATTTTATGGTCAGGTTATATATCCTTCCAAATTAGTTAGTTAAAGATACCAAAGCGTAAGTTAATGTTAGCGGGGCCCTTAGGGCAGTCATTAGAACAGTTAAATTAGAAAATATATGTGTACTCATGATTACTAAATTGATGAAATCTTCAGTTGTTACCAAATTTCGTTTCCTGAACTTAATAAAACTACCTAAATATGGTAAATGACACTATCAAAGTAGTTTGAAAGTATTGATCGATTGTTCCCACTATAAAAATGGTGAGAAATATTCTATTTTAGCTAACAAAGTTACATATGCATACACATTTACTCTCAATAAATAAAACTTTTTATATTTTTTGATAATCAGATCTTTGAAATTATGTTTTACTAATACATTTCCATTCACGTACTTCATTATCTTGATTAGAGCATGTGATATCACCACTTCATGAAAGTTTATAAAATACGAAGTATTCGATTATTTAAAACAAACAAAAAGACACAAATTTGTTATCATGGACGGTCTTTTTGCTACGCTACATTTCAATCTCTTAATATTTGTGCTTTTTACTGTTTTTGTCCCAACATCAACCAAAACCTTTGCTGCATCTTCTTGGCGTGTCCTAAAACTTATCCATCCTAGTAAAATTGTCACTCCGCATTACAACCCCAATGTCACACTCGTTGAAAGGGCAATAGATAGGTCGATGGCTCGTTACGCTTATCTTAAGAAAAAAGACATCCCAACTTCAAAAATGGATGTTATAAAACCTAGACTAACACCCGATTTTTCTGAATTTTACGTCAATGTACCTATTGGCGAGCCGCCTGTTTCACAAACGGTGCTGCTGGATAGCGGAAGCTACTTAATGTGGGTCCAATGTCTCCCTTGCATCCATTGTTTATCTCGACCAAATCCCTATTACGATCCGTCTAAGTTGTCTACATATAAAAGGGTTTTAAAATACACACCAAATTGTAAGTTGATTCCCGAAAGTTCTAGTTCGAGTACTCCTGGCGTCGCTTGCGTTTATGAATTGAAGTATGCTGGCAAAACTTCTACAAAAGGCGAAGTTGGCAAGGAAAAGCTTATGTTCTTAACATCCGATGAAGGGATAATATCTATTCCCGATGCGATCTTTGGTTGTGGTCATGAAAACTATGGTCCCAGGCTAAAAGATGGAATTCTTGGACTTGACGCATCCCCTGTATCTTTTGTTTCTAAATTGGGATCTAAATTTTTGTACTGCTTAGGCAATTTAAGTGATCCGAATTACAAGTATAATCAACTTGTGACAGGGGAAGGAGCGATATTTTTAGGCGACCCAACATCATTTGAGATAAATAGAGGCTTATACTTTTTAACCCTGGAAGGCATAACCATTGGAGATACCAAACTAGACATCAACCCAAGTATATTCAAACTCTCAGGGGAAGGTAAAGGTGGCGTTATTATAGATTCTGGAACATTCTATAATTTCTTAGCTAGAAGCTCATATAATGCTCTTACTGCACAAGTAGAGAGTTGGGTAAATGGACGGTTAACGAAAGTGGCTTACAAAAGTGAGGAGTTTGTGCTATAAGGGTATAATGAGCCGGGATCTTGAAGGGTTTCCAGTGGTAAGATTTCAATTTGCAGGGGCTCTTATCGAGGTAGACTACGAAGGCATATTTTTCCAAGATACAACAGATGTATTTTGTTTGGCAGCAACCCCGGTTGATGATTATCAGCTGAATGTTATAGGAATCAGGTTTTTCAATCTTGGTTATGACATAACCAAAAAGACTCTTTATTTCCAAAGAATTGGTTGCCAACTTCTTGAGATCTGATCGGTTTTTAATGTTGGGTTATCAAAGTTGTACTTGATATTCAACAAAAACACGTTCATGAAAATTGGTCTGGGGAATAATTCAGTTCTGTATAGCATATAATCTGACAACAAGAGCAAATGAGCTGCAGATTCTTCATTATCAAATCCTGAAACATACATGTCATTGAATGATTTTGCACCATATATATGGACTATGTTTTATGACAACAATCAATTGGTTAATATCGCAAGCTACGGTGCAATCTTCAGGGACACTGTGAAGAGTAGCCAGAATCGCCAAAATAAATATGTGATTTATAATTAGTCCCTTCCTTTCCAACGGTAACATCGAAGCATTTTCTATCAAATACATTTAAACGAAGATTACTCGCGGACTCGAAAACATGATCCTTGTTGATGACCTGGAGGTTACGCATGTAAGCCGGTCTCTGGTTGCCTTCATTGGAGACAGAGGCGTCCATGAGAGCGTGCAAAAGGTGCGATCAAATATTGAAAATATTGATTACAAGAGTCTAATTAGTGATTTTGCTTCGAGAAATGCAAGAAGAATCATTTTTACTTGATTTTTTATAATTCAAAATATGCATGTATATTTTTCTACTTAAGGGCAGAGATGGGGGATGCAATAGTTACCGTTGAAATACATCAAGCAGATGAAAGATTTTGAAAAATTATAGTACTAAAAAATAAGGTAAGCAATAAACATAAAAAAAAATTGTAATATTATATGTGAGATTATTTAAAAATTATATATGCTAGCCAAATAAATAAAAATGAGGCACTCTTTTGAATTTTGTGCAGAGTATTCCAAATTCGAGGACTGGTCATAGTTGGTCTCATGTAATTTTTTAATACAAGAACAAAATTTGCACATGCAATAGTACAATAATAAATATCGTATAGCAGTTAGCACAGTTATTTTGCAAACATGGATAAATAGAATCAATTACTTCAAATAAAAATTGACAATAAGAAAAAGAGAAAGTAGAATCGCAAAGTGATATTTAAAAAAAAAATAAATAAATAAAATTTGCACACTTAGTTTTAGAAGGCATAAAATTACAGTTAACTTAAAAATTAAGCAAAAAAAGGGAAAAAAGAAAAATAAATAAACAGAATTGTTACATAGCGTTAATGAAACCCTTAAATTAAAAAGTCTTACTTTGACACCCTTTCTTAATTAAAAAGTCTTACTATGACACCCTTTCTTAAGAGCATTTGGTGAGTCTATTTATAACTATGTTAGCAAATAAAAATATAAAAAAATATTAAAAACATTCCGATATCAAATAAAATATTTACTGTAGCATTTCTTAAACAATTTCTTTCTCCTTTCTCACCACTCTCTTTCCGCTCCCACGGCTGTTTCTCTACCATTTCTCTTTCTTTTTTCTTTACTAGGTGGTGTGAGCTATGTTGCAAGTGATATTTTAATATAAGATTTTATTTAAAAAATACAGAATGTTATTTGTACGTGTACAATAGAAGGCTACATTTTACTAACTCAGTTAAGCTACAATAGTGATATTTTTTTAAAAGAATATTATGAGTTTATTTTTTTTATAACTTAATATGAGTTAACTTATCTCGTGAAAAAAAAAAAAATCGCTATCTTAATTCAAATTATAGCTTTAGTTTCACCCCTAATATAAATGTTATTCTAATTCAGGGAAACAACTCTTGATTCAAAATCTAGAATATTAAGAATTCATATTGACAGCAATAAAAATACTTTTCATATAAAATCAAATTTTGTTACAAAGGCATAAATTCAATAAATAGTAGCACATCTATTATAATATAAATTGCCAATGATTATAAACTATTATGATCTTTTGCAAAAAATAATATTTTTTTCTTTAACTTTTAATTATATTGTTCCACAACTTACAATTATTAAGTTTCATTATTCTCATAAACAACCAAGTTGATATTTATTCTTCAGCTTATGATTGTGATTATTTTCAATTATTCAATCGACAAATCAGAAACCGATAATTGTAATTTCTTATTAAATTATATACGATTAGTCATCAATTTTTGTAAACAAATACACAATATGAATAACCCGTTATATGTAGTTTATAGTTCTAAACTTTATTTATAATTATACAATATTACTATAATATCACTATTTCTTATTAATGCAAAGGTTGAATTGTCAACTACTTTCGTTCTAATAGCGATATATGAATGCATAGTTTTTTGACAAGCACGTTCACATTCTTTTAACACATTGTAGACACACAAAATTTATGGTCTATAGAAATGGGTCGTGTTTCTTAAAATTCAATTAAATTAAAAAAAAAAGGACCAACAGGAATGTGTCACATATCTTTAAGCCCAATTAAAGAGAGAGACCAACTGAAATGGGTTACATATCTTGAGGCCCGATTAAAAAAATGATTAACTAAAATTGACCACATGTCTTGAAGTTCAATAAAAAGAAGATTATTAATTATTCGTATAATTAAAATAAATATGAGATAATTAATAAATGAATGTCACACCCCAAATCCCCATAAACCTGGAAACGTGAACTTATGAAGAAATAGTAAATAGAAATCACAATAATTTGCAGTATAATGAAGGAATAAAGATACAAATTCCCTTTCCATAACTAATCACAATCTATCTACGCTATCTCACAACACAATATAACCCCAGCTTGATTATATATACAATATGAATAAATAACTACAATAATCTGTCACAAAATATAAATATACATCTGTAGTTACCCTCCTAAGTCACGTGTGTATATAATATCAAGCTAGGTGCATGAGCAAAATAAAAATAAAATAAAAAGCCAAAAATCTAATATATAGTCCTATGGCTCACAAAAAAATAAATGCACAAAAATATACTAACTCTGACTCAACAAATATCAAAAAGCTCATAAAATGAATCAAAGTCATCCTAAACCCTCAATGGTCTAAGGTCGCGCCCCAAATCCAAGTAGGCATCCAAGCCTGAAATATCATAATACCAATGGAAAAGAAAAATGGAAAATTTCACTGTCAAATTAGTGGTATAACTCTTAAAATGGAATTTAAGTGTTTACAAGATATGTATGCTCATGTAATGCTGAATGATACATGCTATGCAATTCTCCCACTTTTTCACAAATCCTTTATTTTTCACAAATCACAAAATTTTTCACAACCGCAAATGTTTTACTTTCACAAATTCACAATATTTCACAAACCACAATATTTTTACAATAACAAAATTTTCCTCTTTTCACAAAAGATTTCACAATCAAAAATATTTTTCCCTACTTATAAAAATTGGGATTAAGGTCTTTTACAAATGGGCCTGAGAAAC
>MKEJ01030130.1:0-15000 GCA_001753735.1 Embelia ribes
CGCTGCAGGTATAACTAATACCCCATATGGATGAGAATTAAGTACTTTATTCAATTTATCTCCATTAAATTCCAACAGGACTCTACATTCTGAACTAAAAATTTTGGTGCAAAAATCATTTTCTCCCGCTTTATCTATATATCACCTCTCAATTATTTTTGGAGACCAGAAGAATGTTCTTTTGAGTTTAACATATGAGTATATGGTGTTAACACGTGGCTGGACACTTTTCTGGTTTTCAATCTGGATGCGTATCAATCGATTACTTTATAAAATCAGTCGACTAATTGTTAACAGTCAACTAATTGTTAACAGTCGACTGATATGACCCAATATGTTGACTGTTTTGCTTGGTTTCTCAACTAGGTGTATTTTCTAGGTGTTACACGAGTATATAAGAGAGACCCCTCACATCACTCACTATTAGAACCCAATAGTTCCCAACCATGGGACAAACTCTCTTGTCTTTTGATCGCTCTAAAAATGTGCTACTAATTTAACCTTGCAAGTGCATGAGGATGTGATGTTATTTTACAAGAGGAATCCCATATTTATCAATCTCAGAGGAACTCTCGCAGAGCAAATAGAAAATCCTTGAAAAAACTCCAGCGCACTAATCACTTGAGAATAATAGCCGAGTATGTAAAAATTAAATCTAATATCATAAAAACCACCTATGGGTATTGTTTAGTATTGATTGCAAATAATCTGAATGAACGATAAAATAAAGACTTGCCCTTACTTCGAATCTAATATAAGAATACAAATACCAATCAGTCAATTATTAAACTCAGTCTGTAAAAAATATCAATTAGAAGTTGCTAGTATGTCGGGCTGCAACCACTAAAAAGCCAAAACCTAATTTTTCAACATAAAAATCATCTTCCAATTTTATAAAATTTGATTTTCTAATAGTCTTGGGTTGTCGCATTAAAACAGCTAAAAAGCCACAAATTAAGAAAATCCCACTATTTCACCAAGTTTTAAATGATTACCAGTAAAACAACTAAACAACCAAAATAGATCATTAAGCATGAATCTTATAAGTATTGATACCACTAAAAAGTCATGATCAATTTCTACCTAGAGTAACATCTACTCCAATAAATTTATAAAAGTCGTTCAATAATTAATCAATTGGTAGTCATCTCAGTATATTTTCATCTCACTAGCAGCAAGCAAATACAATAGCATAAGTAATTGAAGAAAACATAAATTTAGATTGCATAGAATTAAATAGCAATAATTGGAAAATAATATATTAAAAAGCAATAAAGAAAAAGAGTAATTGAATTAACCAAATAAAACTTACAAAGCAAAAGAAAAGAGAAATTCTTATTGTCACGCCAAGAACCCTAGCTCGAGAGAGAAAGAAAAGAAAATTAAACTAAACCAAAGATAATAAATTTCCTCTTGGAGGCTAGATTTAATAATATATAAGTTTATATCAAGGCTATGATTGAATATGGGCTATTGGTTGATGATTAGGAAGGGAAAAATAAAATAAAAGAGGTTAAAAGTCGGATTTTAGGAGTCAAGTCACGTGAACCAAGTTCGCCCATTTTCATTCGGTCAAAGTAAGTTTGACCGGTCCATTTTTTTTATGAACGAGAACAACTTTGACTTGTCAAATCCTTTTTCCAATTGGTCAAACCTATTTGCATCTGCCTGAACCCTTTCACGAGAAAAATTATATTTTTTCTAGAAAATTTGAAATTGAGCTTTATTTGAACAATTAAAAAGATAATTCAAAGAGATTTCCAACCATACCCAATTTGATTGGAAAAATTCTTCCAAAATTTTTTAGTAATCAATTAAAATTTAGGTTTTCGGCTTATAAGATATTTTCAACGAACGGGTGATCAAATCGTACGTTCAAGTCTTCTCAAAATTTACTCATTTCACTTCTAAAGCTCCAAATCATCATCCAAACATATATGTTTTCCTCATAATTCCTAAATCATCTCAATTGGCCTTTAAATCATCTCATTTTATACTATAATCCTGCAAATGACATACAAACACGTAATACCAAAATATAATATATTTGTTATGCTAAAAGCAATATAAATGGCCTAAAACATATGAAATAACCACTTATTATATACATTTTTGTAACCCAATCATTTTTCATACATGTGAACAAACTTTAGTCATGTTTATATTGTCACAATAATCTTCTAATTTTGAAAGTAAACAAATCCTAATCAAATCCCGAGTTAAAGTATGAAATAAATGCTTTGACCAAAATAAAATATGGTGATCTATCACTAACCCAAAGTCATGATTCATCACCAAAGCCTTAATGCAATTTTCAACTTATTTTGATTCCAAACTCACCCAAAAATGTTCCCGAGACTTTCCGTTATCGATTTCAATCTCAAAACTGTGCATGCACTCGGATTTTGAATCATGCACTTAGATTTTGAATTAATCTCCCAATATTAGCAACATCTTAATAATAAGCCCATCATTTGGGCGAGAAAAGATAATAATTAGGGTTTGGGCACCGATACAATATTAACTGATGTGAAACCATTTAACTTAAAATCATAATAAAATTTATTAGAACTATATTTAAATATCAAAATATTTTTAGGAGATAAATTTTTTTATAAATTGATTCATTCCAATATAAGAGAACATCTCCATAAATTTTTAAAATACTATCCTAATAAACATTATTTTTTTAAAATATTAACATTATTAGATTTGCACATACCTAAAATTATTCTAAACAGACATTAACTTTTCGCGAAAAGATTATCATAGTATATATCCTATTGAATTCAATTTTTTATAAAATTAAAAATAATTGCAAAAAATAAAATAAAATAAAATAAATACAATCTGTCATATAAAAATAATTTTATCAAAAAGAAAAAACATAATATACACGACTTGAGTATCACAAGGGCTGCACCATGGCAAATTATTAATTGGATATAACTAATACTTATGCCCTTTCAAGGTCGTTACATTACATATTCAAATAAGTCTCCTGTTTTATTTGAAATTGTATCTTCATCTCAGAGATTGGCATGAAATTCGATACATACAGATTTATTTACTATTCTTAGTTGTACCACTCTATGAATTAGAATAAGTTTCCACAACTAGTAATAATATAGATTTTTACATTGATTTTTGGGTTAACGTAGCACCGATTGTACTAAACAAATGACTGATCCAATTGCAGTTCGATATGGTTTTGGACGTAAATACAAAAACATACCACGATACCGCTAGCTATTATTCTTTGAAATCGTTGCACGATACATCCAATGAAAGAGTTTTGTTACGCGATATGCCACCATCTCCCTAAAATTTGTCATGTTATGAATAGACGCATTATATTTGTTATTATTTCCTACAAGTTCTCACGGCCTGGGCGAAAGTAACACTTTGGTTACCACTTCATCTAAATTCGACACCGATGAACCACCCGAACTCTCAACAGCCTCACGAGCCAATTTTTTCCACTCCAGAGCCCTTGTTCTCATCTCTTTTCCCTTCTCTCCAACCATCAACTCTCTCACAAGAATCTCGACCTCATCCCTCTTAACATCACTATCAACCTCCATTCCCACCCCCAATTTGCTCCAACAAAACCAACAATTCGTCTGTTGGTCAGCGAAAAAAGGCCAGCTCAACATCGGCACCCCGCTCGAGAGGCTCTCGAGAGTCGAATTCCACCCAGAGTGCGTTAAAAAAGCACCAACAGAAGGGTGACTCAAGGCTTTTTCTTGAGGGCACCAACTCGATATGTACGCGCGGTCTTTAGTCATCTCCATGAACTCTGGTGGGACCACCGCCACATCACCCATAACGAGGTCCGGCCGGATCACCCACATGAATGGCACTTCACTTTTCGCAAGGCCCCATGCCAACTCCACGAAATGGCTCGGTGTCATCATGGCAATGCTCCCGAAATTGATGTAAAGGACTGAGTTTTGTTTCTTGGTGTCAAGCCAGTCGAGGAACTCGTGCTCTTCTTTCCATAAATTAGACCCGATTCGTTTGAGGTCATCGTTTTCATTGATTTGGTTGCCGTACAAGTGTAGTGGGCCGATGGGGTAAATTGGAGGGAAGGTCAGCGAAAGTGATTCGAAAAACACTTTTTCAAGTTTTTCGAACGAGTTGAAAACAATGGCAGTGGCTTTGCGTGCCCTATCGATTTCTCCTGTGACGTAATCGAGCGTAAAGTCATTCGGATCGGTAGTTCGGATAAAGCTTGGGAAATCCTTCAATCGTATGCCTTTCATGCTAGGGATCCAGTCTATGACAGTGTCCAAATATCCATTTTTAATATCACTTATATCTGAAAATAAAAGATAAAATAGAAAAGTATAAATATCAATTTAATTATCAACATAATAAGTTAATAACAATGATGGACCCTGTGATTTCAATCAAACTTCAATTAGGTCCATATACGTTTAATTGTAAGAACTTTTTCTTTAAAAAGAAAAATTGAAGAAGTGCATAATTTGTCCTCCTTGTGACGCAAATGAACCAAAATATAACAAAACTCATCTTTTAGTCGGAGGTTATACGGATTCAATTCCCATATAACATTAGAATGAATACTTCAACTCTTTATTCATCGTTCGAAAGTTTGGCCTCCTAGAGTTCAACTTTTGATTCATATGAATGTGGTTGTTCAGTTTATAAGTTAAGCTTTTTCAATATACAAGGCTTAGGATCATAAACATAACAAATTTTTTGTTTAAACTGTCACAAAAATTGTTTTTGTTTACTCAGGGAAAAAAATTATACATGAACTGATATATTACTCCCTCCGTCCAAAACTAATTGGATGGTTGGACTTGACACACAATTTTGTGTAATTTCAAATTTAAAGTTTAAATTAATGTTAGATGACCTAAATTACTCCTATTGATGGTTGATTTGATATTAACTCCTGATAATTGAAAGAGTAATATAGGTAATTTAGTTTATATTGTGATCATTGTTATAATCTAAAATAGAAGTGCCCAATTATTTTTGAATATTTTAATTTAAAAATATGACTAATTATTCATGTCAAAAAATATTTTAAGTTGCTACATCTAGTTGCTACATCTAGGTTACCAAAAGTTAGACATGCTAGAAGGGGTGATAATACACACGTGCTTTGTACTTGGTTACCTACATCTAGGTTACCTAAAGTTGCTACATCGTGGTCAACCTATTTTTCTACAGTTGATTTCAACTTTTTATTCTTAACTAAGCAAATATTTATAAATTATTATTTTATAATTTTTTCTATTTCTTTTCAAATATCCATTTAGAAAATTAATAAAGTATTAATTTTTTTCTAATTTTATTCATTGATTATAATGGTATGTTTTGAACATTTAATGAAAAGTAATAAATAAAATATTTTTTTTTTCTACAATTGAGGCTAATTAATGATTTTTTTAATCCATATTCTATAACCTAAAGTAATAATTAAAAAAAAATAGAGGAAGTACTATTTAACAAAATATTACATACTAGCATAAAACTAAAACTAAAAATTAAAATTAAAATTATTTAGACTTTTTTTAATAACAATAGAAGTACTTTAATTATTATTTATTTGAATTTTAAGTAGGCAACATATAGAAATTTCGAGATACCACTGTGAACTCGTGGCACTAATTTGTACTTTTAAGAAATAATATATTATTTAAATATTTTGTTAAATTTGGTAGATATGTGAACAATTGTAAGTTATAATTAATTACGTTTTGATATTTTTATTTTAAATAACTTAAATTTTATTTTTGTGATAATTATCAGTCTAACTCTTTAAAGATAGAGTATTTTCTGTTAACAAAAATATTCAAGTTAAAATTAATTAATTTACAATTTTTTGTTATAATTACTTTTATTACAAATAAATAAGATGAAGAACAAACTTAGAAGAAAAAAGTGTATGAAACATTTTTTGAAATTGGTATTTTTTATAGAGTAATAATTAAATTAATCTGAATAAACTTGAAAGTTTTAAGCTAGATGCATTTATTTTTTTTCAATTTTTTTCTTAAAAATTGTTACCAAATAAACCTTTTCATGGTAAGTTTGGTAGATTCTGGCAGAATGTCAATGTTTGGTGAAGAAATCAGTTCAACTATTTAATAGAAATAAAAATCTCTTATTGTTGTTAGACAAAGACGAAATTTTTTAATTTGTGCATATTTCCTGTAGCATTCAACTTTGTTTAGATATCATGATATAATACTATGATGAAATAGACCTAAAATTGACTTTGTTACGATTGATAACGTGCAATCAACTGCGTTGAATTAAAAAACATTTAAAAGATAAGTTTTTTTAAGAGAATATTAAAATTAAATATAGGATTGAACTTGTCTATCTCAATAATGAGCTATAGGTTGTAAAATATTATTGATGTGATATTTTATTATGACTGATATAAGCAGAAAGCCTAATTATTAAATATAAATAATATGCGCTATGCGAGCATAATCACCATCGTTGACTTACAACTCACAAATTTTGATATAAATGGAGACATAGAAGACAGTAAAAAATAGCTCTCAGACACAAAAAAATTTAGGAATAAAGAGTTAGAAAGAGAGAGAATGGAGAAAAAATAATGGGAATAGAGCCAATTTGGTCCAGATTGCTAACTTTATTTTACACTAGTTTAAGACTTCATTTTGAAAAATTAAATGATTCGAATTCGTTTATAAGTCTATTAACCAAATTAAATAGTTAGTAATTAATAAACTTGTTCTAACTTAATGCTAAATCATGTAATTCTTGATCTTATATTTTATTTTACTGCAAAAAATTATATTTACTTTCTAGCATAATTCATGACACTATAATGTATTTTCAAATTCATTTTGCAGAGATATTTTATTCGTGCATGTAATAATGTTCCAACGTGAAACATGCATTTTGGTCACATAATTTATGAAATTTTACAAAAACAATTGTGGTCCTGGTGGAAATAGTAAAGTGTATTCCTTGAATTATTTGCTTTCATTTGTAATATTTACCGAGCTTCTCAATTATTTTTGCACTTTTGTTATAACTAAGTGACGCGCACATGCAACATGAAATATGTGTAAATTTTATGACAATAATCTCATAAGCCAATTAAAAAAAAATATTTAACAATTATAGAGTAAAAAAATATTTCTTTGGATACAAAATTTGGAATTAACAAAATTTATTTCAAATTAATAAAGACAATTTCTTTTATTATATTTTTTTCAAGTTTTGTTAGTAAGAAACAAACATATTATATACAAAGTTTACTTTTGAGTTTAGGGTATTTAAATGAAAAAAATAAAATTATTGTTATTAAAAAAATATTAGTACTAATTGTATATCATTGGCGAGTATTTGAAAATTTTCTAGTCTTGATTGGAATATACTTCCTATCAAACTTAGTATCAATGCGTATATATTTGAATTATCTTTCCAAAAGTTTTAATGGTTATTGATTTGGACGTTTCTAGCTCTAATTATCAGAGTCGTTCCTGAGGGCGTGTGAGATATGCGATTGCTCAGGACCCAAGAATTACAAGGGCACACTTATTAATAATTTTTAGAATTTTTTTATGTTAAATAGTCTAAAACTAAATTCTTAAAAAATTATAAATTATATTTAAATTAGGTAAATGATTGTATTCAATATTTTATAAAAAAATAAATTTAGTTTAAATATTTGAAATTCATAAAAAAAATAAAATATGTGCAACGGGCCTATAAAAAAAAGGTACAATGTGCTCTTAATTATGGGCTTCCTTTATGGTTGGCTTTTAAAACCCTAATTTATTAGTTATCAATACTTCTATATCAGAAAAACTTGCATCTGCAGAAAGAAGTTTTTCAAAATTAAAGCTACTTAAATCGTATTTACGATCGACCATGTTACAAGAAAGATTAAAGCTTTAATATCTATTGAACATGATTTGTTTGAAAATATTGATTACAAGAGTCTAATTAGTGATTTTGCTTCGAGAAATGCAAGAAGAATCATTTTTACTTGATTTTCTATAATTCAACATATAAATACAATATAAATTTCTACTTAAGTACAGAGTTGATGGAAGTAATAATTACTGTTGAAATATATCAAGTGCCTGAAAGATTTTAGAAAATTATAGTACTCAAAAATAAGGTGAGCAATTTCATAAAAAAAATTGTGATATTATATGTAAGATTATTTGAAAATNNACACTTTTTTCAATTTTGTACATGGCATTATAAATTTGAGGACCCTGGATTTGAGTATTTATTTCTCTTCTAGGGAAGATGTTACTCATGGAGAAAATGGAATTTTCACAGCAACTATAAATTCTTTTAATATCATTTGAGAATACAAATTTGTGTTGTACCCCAAAAATATATTTTGGTTAGAATCATTAGTCAAAAAATTCAAATGATTCTGTCGATCCATTTGAGTAATTAAACGTTTCACAATTAAAAAGCTGGAGTTTTTGTCATACCTGGCCTTTTCCAATTCTAACGAAATCGATCTAGTTAAACTATGATCATGAACAAGTGCATAAATATACTCCTGAAATATAAGCGGATATAGTAAGTTGTACTGCTGAGATCTATTTAGTTCTAAATATCTTTTGAATTCCTCCATGAATTCCTCCATATGAAATTAAAATGGAACCAAAGATAGAGGATTTTTGGGGGGTTTAGGAAATGATACATAGTGCGATATAGTCAAAACAAGGTATTGCGAGTAAGAAAAGAGGCCTCGGTAAACTTATCAACAGATTCTCTATCCTCTCTTTTTCCATTGAATTAAATTGATTTATGTTCGTTATAGGACAAGAAGACGGTTAGAAATCCTTTATTTTTTTTTTTTTTCAACCTAATCGCTCTTTTGATTTTGGAAAAAAAAATTATCAATATGCTCTTTCTTCTACACACCAACCTCCATTCTATAAGGGAGGGTCCAATAGTTAGGATTCATTATAAAGTCAATAATCCACGCATGGGAAAAGCCTTTTTCGCACCCGCACAACAGGGACTCATATATTTTTAACCTATAATATAATTAGATCGGGTAATCATTCAAATTAAGAACAGGAGCTCGTGGCTCTTTCTTTCCCTAGAATTGATTGAAGCCATAGGGCTCTATCCGTTTATTCATTCGACCCAAGAATTTCTTTTGTTTTGGCTCATTTCAAGAATTCAAACAAAGTTTTGTATCGATCCGTTAAGAATAAACCAGTTTCAGAATTCTCCATTGATACGACATGCTATTTTTTCCCTTCATTCCCCTTCAGGATCAGTCGTGGTCTTCCAAACTTTACCAATGGTATGGACGAATCCCTTACTTCATCCAAATGTGTAAAAGATCCTAGCCGCACTTAAAAGCCGAATACTCTACCGTTGAGTTAGCAACCCGAATAAAAGGTGTATCGAAATAATCAGAATCAAAATAAATTAAAGAAACTATACGACACAATCAAAACATTGAATTAGAAGAAAATTTTCAAATTGATTCGGAACGTAAAAACGAACCAATCAAACGAAAATATAAGCAATTTTTATTTTTAAATCAAAGAAAAAAAATAGATATCAAAATAAATAGACCACACTAAAAAAGATTTCTTTGATCAATCTTGTATCAAAATGAATCTAACAAATCATTTCCCTTAAGTAAAAACCAAACCTGTATAAAAAAAATAGATACACTTAAAATTATATTTGTTCAATGCACTGTTGTCAATATAATATGAATTTTCGAAAAGAAAACACTAGAAAAAAAAAATATTCCATTTCCATTAAATTAAAAAATATAGAAAAGATATCTTTTTTATAATTAAATAAATAATTAAAAATGAAATAAAATATTCTAAATATTTAAAAAAAGGGCTTGTGTTGGATTGGCACTACATAGATACAAAAATGTAAATAGAAAAATAAATAAGAAATGAAGGTTTTACTGTTTATAGAACATTGGGGAGTAATGAATTGGTATGAACAGAAAAATAAAAAGTAGGGGAGTGATGACTCGTATATAGTTTTATATAACCTTAATATATAACCTTAATCTCTATTATTATTTTTTTTTTATTTCTTTAATTTTATTTCGTTTGATTAAAGTGAAGTTCCTTAAAAATCTCCGCTTTCTTTAAAATATTCTGAACCGTTTCTGTAGGTTGAGCACCTTTCTCAAGGAAATATAGAATAGCAGGAACATTTAAATCTATTTGATTCTTTATCGGATCATAAAAACCAACTTTCCGGAGATCTCTTCCTTCTCTTCGGGACCGAACATCAATTGCAATGATTCGATAGACGGCTCAGTGGGATAGATGTAGATGAATAACCCCCCCTAGAAACGTATAGGAAGTTTTCTCCTCGTACGGCTCGCGAAAAAATGATTCTAAGTTCTATTTATGTATAGAATTACATACAATCACAAATGGTCTATAAAAAAATGGTTAAATGAATTAGATTATGGTTTAAATCCCTCTTTTTTTTATTCTTACTTCCTGAAAAAAAAAATCATTTGTACTCATAACTCAAGTTAGATAACTCTCAAATGGCTCAAAGGAAAATTTTTACGCATTTCATTTATTGAGCGGTCTTTAAACCCCCTTTCTTTTTGTTTGTTTCGTTTCAAATCGATTTTAATTTTTATTATGGTCTAGTTATAGAAACAATGGAAAAGGTATTTTCTTGTTTTGGGATCCTTTAATCTTTGTTTTAAATCATTGGGTTTAGACATAACTTCGGTGATTCTTAATCTTTTCAAAATGGCAGCAACATACCCTTTTTTGCGATTGATTTATAGTAAAGAATCATAGAAAAGGTTGATTCTCATGTAATACACTTTGTATGAAAAGAGTTTTTCAATTCCAAGAATTTTTTAAATTTTTTATTAGATTAGAAACGTGAAACCCTTTCAATTTCTCTATCGAAGATATACTTACGAAGTTCTTCCAATTTATTGATTGACATTAACCCTAGATCTTTGCCCCTGAGAAATGAATCAATACTTTCGACTCGAGCTCCATCATGGACTATTTACATTACAACCCAACGAGGTTTCTAGTAAAACAGAAGAAATATAAATGATGTCGAGCCAAGAGCACCTTCATCCTTATATAAAATGGTGGATGTAAGTCCACAACGGATCATGTCTTTCAAGCCGCACGTTGCTTTCTACCACATCGTTTCAAACGAAGTTTTACCATAACATTTCTATAATTTGGAACCGGTATGGAATTGATTCAATTATGGAATCGTGAATAATCATTGGTTCATTCGGTACATAGTAATCTATCAACTTTCTTCTAGATAGATGGATAGAAATATTTCTGAAGAAGTTTTAGCACGAATTCAACATAACCCAAATTTTATCGTTATAGTATAAATGCAAGATTTTTTTAATTATCAAAATAAATTATTAGATTCTAAAATAGAAATAAAAAAATGAATAACTTAATTCTTTTTGAATATCTACAAATAACTCAAAAATATAGATTCACCAACCGTGCACACCTTTAAACTTTAAATAGAAAAGATTTTATTCAGAAAGAATCATGAAAATTAATGAGTTTATAATTAACTTTCCTACTTTGATATTATTATTTGAATAAAGTTTTAGAGTACGAATCAAATTTGATCATCATAAAAAATTTCTCTATTTCTTTTGGAATTGAATTACCAATAATTCAAATTTAAAGCCAATAAACGTATCAAACAACAAATCAATAAATAAAATTTTTTTTTTTATTTTTATGATTTTATGAAATAAATAAAAAAGACTGATGGTAGGGAAGATTTTAGTCCTTATCCTTTCGATTCTTATTTTATCAAATAGCTAAAAGAATAGTTCCTATCTATATCTATCAGATAGATTGAACGATTGTCACTCTTATAGATATTATATTCTATGTTAGATATTGAAATTTTCAATTTAAGAAATCACAAAATTCTTGTTTCACAACGAAAAACGACGCTCAATGAAATAGAACAATAACAATATATACATATAGACTATGCATTTCCTCATTTTATATACGAATTTTCATATTTTGTTTAACTTGATATTCAGTAATCTTTCTATAAGTCTATAAGATTGTCATAAAAGAAATAAAGGAATGAAAGTAAAGTGAATAAAATGAATGAATCCCTTTATCTCAATTTTCCCGCTCCTTCCATCGATTTCTAATTATTCATTAGAGTCAAACACGAAATACCTAAAGGTTCAAATAAACTAGATCGCGTAATTTGATTGTTTATTAATGAAATTTGGACAGACAAAGATATTGAACTTAATACTTGCCCTTGCTAATTAACTTCGACCTACTCCCCAAGAATGAAAAATCATAATAAATAAAAAAAAGATTTATTTAGAGAATAATCAGAAATAGGAATCACATTCTATTCCATATTATACCTTTAAACATAAACAGAAAGTTGTTTACAAGAATCTTATTCTAATCAAATTTAGATTTAGAATGAAATATGATCTGGGACGGAAGGATTCGAACCTCCGAATACCGGGACCAAAACCCGTTGCCTTACCACTTGGCCACGCCCCATTTAAATTTATATTCGACACTAATACTAATAAAGAATAATACTAGTATTGGTTGATCGTCAATTCCGGTCCAAATATCGAATTTAGAGAATATATTCTTGCTAAGATTTTGATACGTATATATATAGTTAGTATTAGAATAAAAATATAGAATAAAATTGAATTTATTGATCATTACATATAATTCAATTAAGATATTGTATGAAAGCCAAATTTCTTCTATTCTATTTGAGAATGGGAGGGGTTTTGATTGGGTGAATTCAATGAAAAAGAAGAATTTTGTATACCTTACTTTCTTCATTTTTACTTCATATCAATAACTCAATCAAAATGCAATTATCTCCAAGAACAAAATGTCTGTTATGCTTAATATCTTTAGTTTGATCTGTATTAATTCGGCTCTTTATTCGAGTCATTTTGTCTTCGCCAAATTGCCAGAGGCCTATGCTTTTTTGAATCCGATTGTAGATATTATGCCAGTCATCCCTCTGTTTTTTTTTCTCTTAGCCTTTGTTTGGCAAGCTGCTGTAAGTTTTCGCTGAGATCTTTAATATTATCCTAGAAAATTCATGATTTATTTCGAAAATTCTATCAATTGGATCAGATAAGTCTTACAATAATGAATCCTCAATTAAAAGAAACTCTTGGGTAGACGCGAAAAATCTGAATCACCCCATTTCTCCATTCAGACCCCCCTTTTCTTTTACAGTGAAAGACACTAATCCTATTAGTATCAGAGTCTTCGAGAATATCTAATTTTGGGTATGAAATAAAATTTGAGTAATGAAAGACTCTTATGACAAAATAATTTTCATAAATTCCAAATTTTTCTATTTCTAGAAAGCGCTTCATTTCATGGTGTCAAAATAGGATATGTGGTATAAAAACAGACGATCTATTCCCCTTTTCCCCAAAAAATGATCTTGGAGATTGTGTAATGCTTACTCTCAAACTTTTCGTTTACACAGTAGTGATATTCTTTGTTTCTCTCTTCATCTTTGGATTCCTATCTAATGATCCAGGGCGTAATCCTGGACGTGAAGAATAAAAAAATTATTTTCAAATTTTGAAAGATAAATCAAATTCAAATAACAAAGTCATCGAGGGAGGCGGAAAGAGAGGGATTCGAACCCTCGGTACAAATAACTCGTACAACGGATTAGCAATCCGCCGCTTTCGTCCACTCAGCCA
The DNA here is from genome assembly GCA_001753735.1 of Embelia ribes. Lineage (NCBI taxonomy): Eukaryota > Viridiplantae > Streptophyta > Magnoliopsida > Ericales > Primulaceae > Embelia > Embelia ribes. Next base: position 13,736 of record MKEJ01030130.1, read on the forward strand.
TCTCTCCCAATTCAAAAAAAAAAATTATTTACTATGTTACATTACACATAAAGTAAGGATTAAAAAAGGCTTTCTTTCGATCTTTTTATTATAAATATAAATAATATATAGAAGAATATAGATTTAGATGTGTATAACTTTTATCAGCAATTCCATTTAGATAAAATAAAGTAAGAGCTGAAAGGATCCAATATAAAGAAAACTAAAAAAAGACTTATTGTTTTCATTTTGATCGAAGGGCCCTTTTTCTTTTACTCCCACGGCCGGGCTGGCTAGGTATTGACCTAGCCAGGCCCCTCTTTTTGTTCCAACGAATGATAGATAAAACTATTTATCGAATTTGAAAATAGAAAGACTTGTTAGTAAATTCAAACAACTCGAAAATAATTTTATTCTTTTTTTTTTTAGAATAAAAAATGGAATAGAATAAAAAAAAAAAAAGAAACTCTGTACTTTTACACAACGCATTTTTATGTTATGATTTTGGTGCTTTTAGTAAACCGTCTCTATTAAAATTACTCCAAAGGGCTTCTTATTTCATTTTTAATTTAGTTATTTTAATTTAGTTATATTATTTAAATCTTCTTTTCCTGCTTTAATCCCGCAAACACGAAAAATAAAGTTAACGCTCTAATTTTCATGATTCATTTAGGATCCTATTTTGATTACGCCAAATTCCTCTGTTCGACAAAAGATCCATTTGTATACAATAATTAGATTGTAGCGGGTATAGTTTAGTGGTAAAAGTGTGATTCGTTCTATTAATCCCCCTAATAGTTAAGGGGTCTTTCGGTTTAATTTATATTCCGATCAAAAACTTTTTTTCTTAAAAGGATTAAATCCTTTACCTCTCAATGATTGATTCGAGGAAAAATAGAAATTCTCGTGATTTGTATCCAAAGGTCAATTCAAAATTGAAAAATTGAATTATAAAATTGCGAAACATAATTTGTGAATTGGATTAATACTTCCAATTAAATAATTATGAATAAAGGATCCATGGATGAAGATAGAAAAGTAGATTCCTAACCGTAACTAAATCTTCAATTTTGAATTGGTAGAGAAGAAATTAAAGCAAAAGAGCTATTAAACGATGACTTTGGTTTACTAGAGATATCAACATATTGTTTTAGCTCGGTGGGAACAAAGTACTTTTCCTAAGGATTCTTTTAAATAGAAATAAAGAACGAAGGAACTAGAAAGATTTTTATCAAGTATCTTCTTCTAGCGGGATCATCTAGAAAGCAAGTCTTTTGAATTGAATG
>MKEJ01030130.1:22500-24199 GCA_001753735.1 Embelia ribes
GACTCAATTGAACGCACTTCTAACACCTGTTCGACTTTTGGAAGACCCTGCGTTATATCACCAGATCTCGATTTTTCATATATAAATGTAATTAACGTATCTCCTTCATAAAAGATTTCTCCATAATGGCCACGAACCGTTGCTCCTGGAGTGGCCAAATAGGGCTTAGCCGATCGTATTACTACAGAGTCAACTTGAACAATTAGAACTTGACCTGATTTTAGGTGCGGTCCATTTTTGTCTATACATACATTTTCACAAATAAACTGTCCAAGAGTTCTTTTTGTAGATACCTTTTCACAATAATTGTGATGGAGAAAATACCAATTCAAATTTACTGGATTCAAAAAGGTCTTACTACATGGATCGGGATTATAAATTTTCCTATTTTCATCCAGTAAATAATATTTAAGAAGTACTTGAAAAGTCTGTTTTAAATTGTCAAATTGTAAATATTTAGTTACTGGGATCTGATTATAAGTTATCAAACAGGAAAATGAATAAAAATTCGCAATTTTAAAAGCTATTCCTAAAGGGCCCAACAAATTCCTAATTGGCATTAGGGAATTTTTATTAATTGATTTTTTTATCACATTGAATGATTTTACATCATTGAATGGACCCATTCGAAAACAGTTAGATGATGACAAAATTATCAAAGATTGGTAGTCCTTATTTCTATTCAATAACGTATGAATAGTTCCGTGATTTTTGTTAAGGGATTGTTGAATCTTTGTCTTGGAATACAAAAAAGTGGAAGAAAATGGATTGATATTGGTGCGCCCTGATTCATTATCAGGGATCAATCCGGAATCTGAGAGGTCATTTCTTTTTCGAGTATACGAAATAGAGGATTTGACTAAATCAATTCTTAGAAAATCTCGCATCAAATCATTTGTCCTTATTTCAACAAAGGAAGAACGAGCCTCTTCGATAGAAGAACTTTTTTTGTCTTGCTCCCAATTCAATATTAAACAAGTCCGAACTAATTGAATACTCGTGTCAGAAATTCCCCGAATTGGTTTGCCGTTTCCATAAAGAATATAATTGATAACTTGAAGTTGCAAATTATTCCTTTCTTGCAGGAGATCCGGGGGAAAAAGTCTTGCTAAATTTATACCGTCCGTTATTTCATATGTGACTACAGGCCGAACCAAAACAAAATACTTTTTCTTGGTGGGTGTGATCCGTTGGACATAGATCCAATTTTTCCATTTTTTGGATGCCTTGTCATTTTTTTTTCCTATTCCTGGAGGTATCAAGATGCCACTGTGTCGGGATATCTTATCTGTCTCTCCGGGAAAATGGATATCTCCAGAAAATATTTTCAGTTCAATTCTTTTTTTTTTTCTTTCCACTCGTACTAACCCGCCTATTCTACTTCTTGTATTTAAAGTGATTTGTGTATCCACCCCAATAATACTGTTATTCCGTACCATTATGGTAGAAGATCCAGGTAAGAGATGTACCTCCTCAGGAATGAAAAAAAAGCGATCTACTTTCATTTGCTTTTGGTATTTTGGCCTAAATTCCTTGACTCCTCGATACTCAATCAAATCTTCCTTTTTGACGATTGAATGCCCTTCTAGAGCCCCATATTTAGTAATTCCCGAGCTCTTTCTGCTGTATCGAGAATCATCGAAATAAGCAAGAATACTATTTCTACGGAAAATACCATTTATAGGTATGTCAATCAAAA
>MKEJ01030135.1:0-17013 GCA_001753735.1 Embelia ribes
AGGCAACAAATGGGCAGAAATAGCGAAGAGGCTCCCGGGTAGAACTGAAAACTCCATCAAGAACCATTGGAATGCAACAAAAAGAAGGCAATACTCTAAGCGAAAATGCCGAACCAAGCACCCAAGGACAAGCAATATCCTTCAAAACTATATCAAGAGCTTGAATCTTGATAAAAAACAAAGCAACAACATCAATATGCTCCATTCACCATTCACGCACCCGCAAACGTTCAAACCACCACCGCCACTGTCGCTGCTATCACTTACACCTCTGCCTCGGCCGCACTTTTTTGCCCTCGGAGGAGGCAATTGTTTGGTTCCAGATTATGAAATAAGCGACATCCCGGATATTGCTTTCGACGAGAGCTCGTTGGGAGAAGAGAGTAGCATTGACTCTACGCTTGAGGATTTACCTAATATTCTTCGTATTATGAATGGGGATGAGAATGGATGTAAAATGGATGGTGGGGATTCTTTCATGCAGGTAGAAGTGAAGAGAGAGATGGATTTGATAGAGATGATCACACAAACAACCTCTAACTAGTGTTAAAGGATTGTTTGGTTGCAACTTTTAAGGTCAAACTTTTTTGCTTTTTGATTAAAAGTTGGTACATTTGGCTGGTCAGTTCTAAACCTAAAGTTTTGCTCCTTTTTGGAACTTAAAAAATAAAAATTTTAAACTCATCTAGTATTTTTTAGCTAAAGAAGCTATTTTTTTTTTCTTTACAAGTTGCAGCAAAACAAACCTAAAATCCTTACATTCATTGATTATGTGCATATATATCCAATAAAAGTATAGTACACCTTTAGGGCATTTACAATAAAATTTAAGTGGAGAAATTTAGTAGAAAGTGGCCAAGGATGGAGCCTTTTTAATTGTTGATAAGCTTGTATTGTACTTTCAGATAAAGCTTATATTTTGATTGCATTTTTATTGCTTCTTATATGTTTTATTTTATTTTCTATTTGAATTGAGGTCCTTATTGTGTATGTTTTATCATGATTATGTAAATAAACCCCAGAATAGTCTCGAATTAGAGTTTTTATTTTGGGCCAATGACAAGCAAGTCTATCTATCAGGGCACTGTATGCATATGATGTAAATATTAAGTTTCAGTTGCAGAAAAGAGAAGAATTTTAAAATGTTGACAAAAAAAATAGATGTAATAATTTATTTTTTTAAGGTTGCATAGTTACTCATTTCAAGTCTTTGTCATTTTAGATAAGTCTTTTTGTCATAATTTAAGTCCCACGTTTTTATTGAAAACAATTACCAAACATACTTTTTCCTCGCGTTTCTATTTGGTTAAATAATAAATTTTAAGTTTCTGAAAATTTGTGTTCAAAATTTTTTAATAGCTAAGTTTTCTACATACAAACTATGAAAACTGAAAATGCTTCTATTTCTCAGAAACTGCCATTGTTCAATGAGGCAGATTAATGATATAGTAATAGTTCACAATAAACTTAGATATTTACTTCAACGGTATAATAATTCTCCTTGTGATAAACATCCTTGAGATAAGGAGATGCGTATAGCTCAACCGAGTAGACCATGAGTGGTTCACTAGCTACCTGCTGATAGTTCGGCTCCATATATACTGGAATCGTAAACGAGCAGGACAACACCGTAGTATTACATCTCATTTTCAAATGCAAGTTCTATTTGCATAGTGGTCGGCGTGTCATATCCTAATTAACAAAGCCAAAATTCCGCATCAACATTTCCGGAATATGAACTTCAATCACGCGATATAATGACAAAATTGATCTCTCCGAAACCGCTAGCAATCGACAACATAATACAGTTGAAAGAGCTACCTCTTAACCCGTGCACACCCAAAACACAACAGAAACTAGAAATCCAATTTTCACTGATCATCACATCTTTCAGCGGGTAAAATTGTGGGGACCTAATATACGAATGCAACCACTATCCCAAAGGAAAACAAAAGCGAAGAGTGCTTTGACTGATTTCGTTGAAATTATCTACTTTCTGATCAAAATCCCCAACTTTTGTTGATAAGTACTCGTTCACGGAAGTTTAAGCTGTCTTAGGCTTTGCCTTGATATGTTTCACCCTCGAGTACAAGAACACGCCAGCAAGGGCCACTCCAGTGCCTGCAAAGAAAAGACAAGAAAAAAATTACTTATACAGAGTGAAAAAGAGCAGGTAGAAAGTAGAAAAATGGTGAGCATGCTATTTATCGAACCTCTAAAACATTAGATAAAAGCTCCTTATGGAAAAGCCCCTCCAACACCATTAAAGAGGGTGTAGTGGTGAGGAGCCGCTCCTGAACCACAAAAACAAAATCTAGCAATATAAAATTCCGGTGAAATTTTCTTTATTACTTATGCTAGATTATGTTTCTATGACCCAGAAGTTCTTCCTAATCGTTACACCATTGTTCCTTTTTAAGGGTGTTAGAGGACTCCCTACGCAAGAACAGGTGAGAAGAATAGAGCATGAGTAAGTCATACCAAGAGAGTAGTTGATAGGCGAAACGAGTGTGCGGAAGAAGAGAACAGATGTCACAATAACAACCACATGCTTCACAGTCACACAATTGCCGACAGATTGGGTAACTGGGGGGATACTCTCTGCAGAATCATGTAAGAAACCTGCATGATAAGCTCGTGTCAGCATCTTCCGCAAGAAATAGCAGACGAGATAAGAGTACAAGGACACAGTTTAGCTTTGGAAAATGTAGCCAATACCACCATTCAAGAATATCAATACATATTTTCCGGTTTCCTGAAGCTGTCTTCATTTAGCAAGTAAAAGTTGCAAAGTTCGGATGATAAACACTGTAGTATCTCACTCTCAGCTAGCAAGACAAGGGTTAGATAAATTTCTATACCGATGACTGGAAAAGAGTGACATTTTCCTATCAGCACTATTCATCAGAGTTTCGACGACATAATCAGAGACAGATTAGAGCATTGGATAAGGTATTCATTTATAAATCCAAAAACTGATACAGGCATGGCATATATATATATATATACACACAGAGAGACACACACACATACACACGTTTTTCCTACATAATCACAGACGGATCAGAGCTATTAAATGAACCTGCTTGTTATAGATTTTGAAGTATATATTGAATAGGTACCCGAGCCCGAACAGAGGCCCCAGGTGCAAGGTCCGGGCAAAGCTACTGGCGCTCTCTCCCCCCACCGCTGACGTGGCCATGGCCTCAAATCCGTCGGACTCCGGCGCGGGATCCATCGGAGGAGAAGATATCCACGTGGCCCTCGAGTTGGACAATGCAACATTCTTTCTAAATAAATGATTTCTCATATTTAATCTAATGGGAATGAGAATGAGAATGTGATACATTGTGTTTTCATGTTTCTATATTTCTATAAAAGTTTTTAAAATGCTATGCTAAATTTCTTAATGATAAAATTTAACATTCATAATTTATTAATTTTTTTATTTTATAAAAACTATAAAACTCTTGTAAACATCCGGCAACATGTATTTTTGTGTTTTATTTTTAAAATTTTCTAGAAATATTGATGTGCATAATTTCTAATATGTGAATTTTGTAATAGAAAATATGTTTTATAAAGTGAAATATATAAATTAAATGAGTAAGACCCGGAAGAGTGATTCAAGGATATAATTTCTTAAACTCATTAGAGTGATAATATTTTCTCCATCCACATATAATTGATCATATTTTTAAATTAGAATATCCAAAATTAATTGTATTTTTTTATTTTAGAAAACATGCAATCCTTACAAAATCAAGTAAATTATCATTATTGTCTCTTTCTATTTATTATAATAAAGTCAAATCAATGATTAATAAGAGCAAATTTGATCATTTGTCTATAATTCAAATTTTAAATTTGAAATTACACAAAGCTATGTGTCAAGTCAAACTATCCAATTAAACTTAGATGGATGGAGTCCATAAACCTTAATTCCGAAAATTTCTCTTACTATTTGGAAACTCTTAATAGAAGGAATATATCATGCTATGTCATTTTATCTATTATATTAATACTATTTGTAATATTATTAAAAAATTTATTTTAAAAAAATATAACCAAATTTGAAATTATATATATATATATATAATATTACTAGATTAGTCATATTATTTAAAGAAATGATACCGGATTCACTTACCTGCTAATGTGGTAAAAATAATCTTTTGGATGTAATTGGTTTTATGTGCAGCATTGACGACTGGAATTGAAATTTGAATTATCATATTAGCGAGTGAGAGAATCGTGTAAAATTTTAAAATTCAAGTAGCAATGCTATTTATTTGTTCGCCTATTAGTATTTCCATTCCTCTCTCTTTCTTTCTTTCTCTTTTTTTTTTCCCCTTCAAGTTTTTGCTTTCCAATTGTCATCCTCTCTGATTTTCAAAATGACAAGTATGGTTATAAATTATGTTATCATTAAAATCAGACCTTTAACACATTAAGCTTGTTTGGTTGCAACTTATAAGCTTTTGTTTTTTAATATTACCGTTCCTTGTTTTTTCTTTCCTTTTTTTTTTCAAGTTTTTGCTTTTCTTATTGTAATCCTCTCTATTTTTAAAAATGACTACTATGGTTATGATATATGATATCATGAAATTAGACCTTAAAATTTTGATCTTGTTTGCTTACTGCTTACAAGTTTTACGTTTTTAGTTTTTTTATTTAAAAATTAAATAATATTTAACTACTCAATTTTTAAGTTGAGTTTATTTGTTATTTTAACTTAAATAAATTAGAAGTTATAAATTGGATGCTTTCAATTTTTTTTTAATCAAAAATCAACTTTTAAAAGCTTAAACCGAAGGAGAGGAATCGAAAGAAAATTAAAAAAATAATGAACTGGCCCAACTGGTTCATTATTAAATATGAAATATATTCGCATGATTTTACCCTTCTTGATGCTACCAGCCAAGATGGTGGGCCCAACCACGAAATACCATTCCCAAAGAATGATTTTAGAAGCAAATAATGCAACCATAATTAATTCAAGGATCTCATGTTGTTGCAATTATTTTTTTTAAAAATGACCTTATTTCCGTTAAAAAAATTATTTTATGCATTCAACTTGAACCTTATTTAGCCCAAAATACCCAAAAATCTCGGCTAAAAAACTAATTCAATAAAATGCGATCCAATTTTTAAGTTAAAAAATAAATAAATTTGAGCTTAAAAATTATAACCAAAATACGTAATTTCTCAACTCCAAGAATATATACTCTACCTATTCACACCATAATCTAGGGGTATGCATAGGTTCGGGTAACCCGAAATCTGTTTTACTCAAAGTTCGGGTTTTTAATTTTAAAAAATTTTGAATTTTCTGAAATTTCGGGTTCGGGTTCGGATTTATTTTTTGAAAATCTGAAAAAATCCAAAACCCAAAATATTAAATAAATTTTTTTTAAAAATACATATATGAGTATGATATGTATAAGTTCATATATATCATTGTTATTATTAGTATATTGATTGAATCTATATAAATACATATAATATATTTGATAAATATTTTGTAGTAATTTTTTCTTCAAATCAATTAGAACCATTTTGATCAATTGGGATTAGGGTTTCTAAATTGCAATTGTTATTTATATTGTGGTTTATAAACATTTGAAGTGTTTTCTAAACATTTGAATTGGTTTTATGAACATTTAAATTGATTTTGTGAATTGGTTCTAAAATATTGGTCTTAATTGTATTGAACCTTCTCTTGTATCAAGTCTCGACTATTGTGAGACTTCGGCCGATCTTTGGTCAGAATTAGACCACCGTTTTACCACCACGGTTCAGAACTCGAATTATCACATCAAACAAGACCTCGCCTGTCTACAACAAGGCACTCAACCAATAACTGAGTACTTCAACACCCATAAAGAGTTATAAGATGAACTTAGCCTCCAACAACATCTTAATCCAAATGACCCCATTCGGTCCTACAACAAAATTCAAACCATCGAACGGTTTTTCACCTTCTTGATGGGATTAAATCCAAGTTTTGCTCCTGTTTGAAGTAACATTACCTCCCGGATGTTTCTAAGGTGCATAGTATCTTATCCGAAGAAGAAAATACTCGCAACATCACCCTACAAGTCCCGGACAACCTAGCAACTTTTGCTGCTTCCCACCCCAATCAGCTCAATAACTAGCCCACTGGCCAACCCATCCTACCATCAGCGGACTGGTCTACTTCAGTCAGGCCAATCGTCCCATTTTCAGTCCAGCCCCAAAGCCAAACCCTTGCTCACTCGGCCAACCATCGACCTACTCAGTCCAAAGAAAATGATACTTGTTTTTGTGAACATTGTAACACCAAGAGCCATCTTAAGAATGAATGTTTCTACGTACATGGTTTCCCAGATTGGTACAAAGGGTCGTGTAATTTATCAATGGAATCCGCCACTGCTTCCCACGCATCATCCTCTATAAGTATTACTAATGGCTTGACTATTGAACAAAATTGTCAGATAAGTGATTTTGACGCAACACCCGCTGCTAACATAGTTGGTAAAATTCTTCTCGTGCTACTTCTTGGATTATTGACACTGGAGCTTTATTTCACATGTGTTTTTTTACCTCTTTCTTTTTCGTCTAAAATTTCTTACCCACCTTTTGTTAGGATTCCTAGGTAACCGGTATTGGTTCTTTTACACTCTCCTCTACTATTACTCTTATTAACATTCTCCATGTCCCCCAATTCCATTTAACTTATTATCTATCAGTTAATTATGTCGTGATCTTAATTGTGTTGTTCTTTTTTCCCCTTTTGTGTTTTTCAGGATCTTACGATGTGGACAATGATTGGGGTTGGTAAGCACCATAGCAACCTTTACACCTTCAACCAACATCTACCTACCATCCTTCATAGTGCTAGCCCACCCTCCTATTCCCTGTGGCATCAACGCTTAGGTCACCCATCTTTCCCGTCCTTCAGTTCAATTCCGAATAAAGCTCATCTTTGTGATACTTGTGAAAATGGGAAAGATTCCCATTTGTCATTTCAAACTTTACCTATTATGAGCATGTTTAAATTTAATCGTATTTATGTTGATATTCGGGGACAATACAATGTACCTTCTTCTACTGGTGCTCATTATTTTCTCACTATAGTAGATGAATTTTCTCGCATGACATGGATCTATTTAATGCGATATAAGTCGAAAACCTTATATAACCTTGAAATGTTTTTTAATATGATTTCTACGCAATTCAATAGTAGCATATTACATGTCCACACCGACAATGGCATGTAATTTACTAGTGGACCCACTCAAAACTTTTTTACACAAAAAGGTGTCTTACGTGAACTCACTTGTCACGGAACACCACACCAAAATGGTGTTGCGGAACATAAACATCAACACATCCTCAATGCATCACGGTGTTTACTTTTCCATGTAAATCTCCTCCTACAATTTTGGGGAGAATGCATACTCGCCGCCGTATATTTAATTAATCATACACCTATTCATTTGTTAAAAGTTAAAATATGTCTCTCCTTTTGAACGAATTTTTAACAAATCACCTTCTTACAAGCATTTAAGAGTCCTCGGTTGTTTATGTTATACACAAACTTTAAAAGAAAGATGGGATAAATTTCAACCACGGGTCAATCTATGCATTTTCCTCGGTTACCCCACCAACCATAGTGCCTAACGCGTATTTGATCTCACCACACAAATATTTGTCATCTCACGAGACGTCACTTCTTATGAACAAATTTTTCCTACCAAACCACCCGACAAAATGCTAACCCTGTTACCCAACTACCACATTATTCCACTACACCCCTAGCCCAACAAAACAACAATTCCAATCAAAATACCTCAGCCCAAAACTATATCCCAAACTCACCACCAAATTTCGACCCACATAAACAATCCACCCGAACTCCCAATACAACACCACTCACAGTCCCCTACCTAGCCTAGCCCAACCCATATGCAGCCCAGCTTGCCTGCAAACCCAATTACAACAAACACACCCCCAGAACAGGCCAACCCTTCGGACCAAACCCTCCATATCCCAACCCAACCGGATCAACACCACCCCAATTCCTCTTGCCAGCCCAACAACACACAACCAGCACAAACCCCTACCCGAGTCACCTCTATACCCGCCCCAGCCATCACACTGGCCCTACCCGACTTACCCGATAACCCTTTCAACCAACACACTACCCCGAGTCCTCGCTATCCGTAATGCGAGATTATTCGTCCCGGACACCTACATGACTACCTTTGCCCGACCCTCCCGGATGCGCTCACCACCGCCCGGTCACAGTCTCGTAGTAAGTTCCCTACTTCTCATCCGATTTCTAATTTTTTATCGCCTTTGTAGACACAACCTCATTTTCACATACCGTTTTCCAACCTCCGCCAGATGGTTTGTACTGTAAATTCACAAACTACAACTTCTTTATCCTGTGGTTTGAGTGATATACCTCGTTCGCTCTAATTGCTTCTTTCTCGACAAAAGGGTATATTTTACCTGAAAAACAGATAAGAGTTACAGAGGCCATATGCAAAAAAATTGCACTCTACAATCTTTACCCAGTCATTTTGTTTTTCTTTGCAACATACACGAGTACTAAACACACATACCTTATCTGCTTTATTATATGAAATGCAAGTTAAGGACTCAGGTAACTGTAAAAGACCAACAATGCACAATGATATAACAGAAGAATATCATGACACTTGCCTTCTCAAGCCTTTTAAGAACTTTCTCGCAAGTTTTTTCCCGCTTTTCTGTAAGCTGACCTTATAGGTGTGCCACGTTATTTCATCAGCATCATCCTAAAAATTCAGCACAATTGATGGTGAGACAGCTATAATAGTTCATCATTTGTACAAATATTCCATGAAAAAAGCATAACAAGCTACAAATCGCTTTCCTTTAATACAAAAACCATAATAAGCTACAACACCAGGCAAAACTAACACACAAATAGACCCTAAGAACCATGGTAGCAACCATGATCCTGCTATTGATGCAGAGATGAGGGCAGTACTAAGCATAATGAAAGGAAAAAGGTAACCAGCTTACAAAACATCACAAAATGTCGTGCCAGGTAAAGGACTCCGACAAAAGCGAAACAAAGCAAAACAGAACAAATATGCAAAAAATATGTGCATCAAATCATATATGCCATCTCCATATAAATATACAAAGCCAAGTCCAATTAAAAACAAATGCGTGAAAGATGAACATATTTCTACCTCAAAGTTTCAAGTCTGATTAACACCAACAACATAACTTGACACAAACCCATCCTAGAATCTTACTAGATGAAGCAAAAAGAAGGAATTAAAGAATCCTAAAATCATTTAGATAAATAGATGAACACAATAATTAAAGAATCCAACAATTTGAAAACTACATACCAAAATTAACAATTCGACGCACATGAAAGATAAATGAGCATACAAGTATCAAACAGCTTTGTACTTAGCACACCCCGTAGTGGTGGGGTGAAACACACCGGCCTTGAATCTGGTTGTATCAGTCCTGTATGGAACTATATCGACCTTATATCAAACTATATCGGCCTCGTATAGAGAGCTGCCACATAGACGGAGACCTCGGAATCTACCTTAGCTGTCTCCTCTTCCATCCCCACAAGCCTCCTGACCTCCTCTGCCCTCGCCACCTAGCACCACTATCTCGGCGGACTTTGAAGGCACCACACCACCACAAGGACGAGAACATAGAAAGACCCTAGATCTGTCAAATTAACATCTAATTCAACCCTAGACGCATACTACATTCCCCAATTTCACAAACGCAGATCTATATATGAATCTTATGCATATGTATGTATAGCTAGGGAACAATCTGCAGTGAAAATTAAGAGCGAGAGATGGAGAGATAGAATGAGATTACCTGGTTGATGGAGAAGCGCTAGGTCTATCCGTGAGAGGGAGGACAACAGAGATGCCGGAAAGAGGTTTATGTAGATGCCCTAGATCCATTCACAACCGCCATTCCAAAACAGGGATAAACTTCTCTGCTGGCAGGGGTGGGGAAAAATTGGGGTCTGGTAAATTAACATATCCAACACCCTTCACATGGCAGCGCTAATTTCCCATCATAATTGATATAATTATGGATGACAGGCGAGTTTGCTGTCACAAAAGAGGGGCCGTGTATTGCTGCTTTTCTAGTGGTGCTGACTCTAAACATACGCATAATAAGTACAATTTGCAAAAGCTGAGAAGGGGGCATACCCTAGCAAATAATCTTTTGAATGCAACATGGTACAAAAGCTGAGTAATCTACACCAATAATTTATATTGGTTATATGATTAACATTAAATAGAGTGAAACCCAAGAAAAACACACTCCATGAGACCTCAAAAACTAAAACTACATTCATAGCAAAATGGACATCAAGAAGACAAGAACTATCAATAATGAATGATGCTTCATCTCATATTTACCCATTCATGCGTCCCCGACAATTGATGGCTTCTATTATCCAACCCTAGTCTATAGCAAGATACTTTTTTCATGATTTCTCTTGTTTATTCAAGAACGGCCAAAGAGCTCCTTGTATTACTTTTACTCTTCAGCATACAAGAAAAAATTTATTTCTGCTCTCAGACTAATGCTTCTATAGTTTGTCATTCCTCTTAATGTTGGACCCGATCCTCGTTTGTTGATGTTGATTCTAACAACTCTCAAATTGCATGTTGCATATGTAGTTGCAGCAACAAGTGTATTCGCTCCGCAAACATAGAATGGTTTTTTTCTTTCTACGGAGCCTCATCGTCTAGAGTCTGTAAATGTTTGGTTGTTTCAGCATTAAGATGTGGCACCTCCAAAGACAATAACCTCTTGAATGATTCATACGAACCAAAGAAGATTGCTCCTTGAGAAAGGTACATGAACAATCTCGGTATTAAGCCCCTGATCATGATAGAGAAAAAAGGGGAACATAAGTGGTACTAGTAATAATCAGATATTCCTAATACTTAAACTATGAACTGCTGAATCATATAGACAAGGTTAAAATTCATGTCTACTCATAGTAACATTTGCAGTATTCAGTTGCGTATAATCAATGAATTAAGAACTGACTAGGAAATTAGGCATTGAAAATCTTTCCCTTTTCATCAGAAAATGTAGCAATTATATTGTAATCCGGAAGATTAAAAAGCATTCGTAAATCACAACTATGCAAGATCAAATACAACACATTTTTCAAATGCTAAGGATGGCTTCGAAGAAATCCATGGAAGATCGTCGAAAAGACAATGGAAGACTGGCAATAAGCCGCTTCCCTTTGATGGTTTTCAGATCCCAGAAGGCAATCAATGAACCGTTCACACCAAACTAGATTGCATTTGGGCGTTTTTTCAAATTGACAAATCAAATGAGATTAGCCGAACAAGTTAGAGCTTTTAGTAAACTACAGCTACTTAGCCAACTTACCTGTAAAGACCCTTCAAACCTTCATGTTTTCCTATGCTTATGAGGGTATTAAGCACACCATCATACCGGCGAATGGATCCAGGAATCTGCAGCACACCGGCATAGTTAAATATATATATCCAAACTAATAACCATGTTAATTGTTAAATGAGAAATAAAATATGGAACAAAGATTTAAAACCAAACAAGACCTAAGGCCTAGTTCAGGGGTTAACAAATTGAAATGCTTTTAGTTAGGATATAATGCTGTGTGCAAAGTGGTTATTGCCACTATTCCATTCCCACATTCTCATTCCAATCTAACAAGACGGAAATGGTCATCCCACTCATATCTGCTAGAACTTATTATTTGTGTGTGATTCATGTCATCCCCCTAATATCTGCTAGAACTTATTATTTGTGATTCAAGTGATCACAATTATGTCTTGCTACACAGTGCTATTTTCATAATTCTCCAGGATGATTATTCAGATACCATTCCAACATGCAAAACTAGAACCAAAAAGAGGAATATAATAAAAAATTGTTAGAACCTGCGTTTGTAACCTTGTCTTCACCACATCAAAAGGAGTGGTAAAAAGGGCAGCAGTGGATCCAGCCAATCCCCCACAAATCAACTGTAAGAGCAGAAAACAACTAAGCATATATATGCACATGGAATATGACAACTCAACTCATTTTAGAGGAAATGATGCAGCTTATCCGAGCTGCTTCAGTAGTCACAGAATTAAAACAAATACTATGCCAGAAGGCCGAGATTTCAATAGTGAGAAAAATGTTGCTGAAAAGGGAGAAACAAACCGTCTGCAATGTATTAGA
Organism: Embelia ribes; assembly: GCA_001753735.1. NCBI lineage: Eukaryota > Viridiplantae > Streptophyta > Magnoliopsida > Ericales > Primulaceae > Embelia > Embelia ribes. Next base: position 12,265 of record MKEJ01030135.1, read on the forward strand.
ATCAGTATTTGTTTCTGGTGAAGATGACGTCAATTTCTTCAAGTTCTCATACGTATAGAACTGCAAATAGTGCAAATATTAATGAGACAAGCTAGCCAAAGAAGAAGGCTGTTGAAAAGAAGAATCAAAATTAAAGAAATAAACATAAGAAGCCAATACATAAAACCCGAACGATAGAAAAAATGACCACCTTTATGATAGAGTGTGGAACATTTCTACAAAGTACCGCACCCCACCCAGCATACAATGAACTCAGACCGCCTGTTCTCATGATCCCAACTATTGCCTTCCTGTGCAGATCCACAAAGTACAAACAGTGTCATCACATCATGTCTACCTTTTCCCCAAAATTCAACTGTAATGTAAAGAGACAAAGGCAAGTTCCCATATATACATTTTAGTCCTCTAAAGCAAACACTTATCTATGCGACATAACCCAATTAACTATCTACACTAGTTTGTTTTGCACAATTATTTGGCAGAAAGCTATTGCTGAGAAGACACATGAAATCATGTATAAGAATCAAACTGATGTATTGCAAGTAAACACAATTACTATCCTTTTCAGGTGCTAAACATAAGCCGCCACATAATTATTAATCTTTATGCTGCTCAATCATTATGGGTAGCACTGGCCAACAAAAAAGACTGTAATTCCTTCTTACAATGACTATTGAACTTTTAGTACTTCTGAGAGCATTTGCATCAAATTACCTTAACAGATTTTCTAAATTACAGAAAAAATGGAGTTTATTTCTATTTTATAGAATCTTTATTTTTTATTTTCTGCATCAGATTATCTATAAAATTCTCTACTTTACTAACATATTTTATTTTAAATCTTACACTATTCTTTATTTTAAAATTTTACACATACCAATACAATATATAATTATTTGATGGTGGGCCCGATACAAGGAAAAGGGGTAAAGTAACTCACTTTATATGTGATGGTGGGCCCGGTGATTATGACATAATTAATTTCTTTTTTTTGATGAATGAACATTTGTTTCCCAAATTTGGGTAACCAAACCCTCGTTACCCATTTTAAGTAACCACCTCGTAATCTGATGCGAAGCAAAAAAGATAATTCCTTTTAGATAATCTGATGCAAATGCTCTGAGTAGCAATAGCTATCACCAAGAATTGAAGCATACCAACAATTTTGATAGTGTGAGCCAACTTGCATCTGCTGCTTTATGTGTTCACTGGGAGTGAATATAAAGGAAGTAGCAATGCTAGCACAACCACCTGCCGTGCAATGGGCTAGTGATTGATACTCCTGCACCACAGCAGTAAGTCATATTTCTGCAAACATTATAAGGAAAAAATTTCTAACGATGTGACCAAAATGACTACACTTTTTATCACTTGCTCTTAGGTACCCAAATAAAAAGAAGACAAACGAGACCCAATTCTAGATTTTTGGTTCCTTTATCTTCAGAAGTTGAAAGAGTAAAGCAATATATGGACAAATATTTTACCACTGGAAGCAAAGGAAGCAAGAGTCCCTTCACAGATTCATAAGTAAAGGTGTAAACAGCAGAAATGGGTGTTGAAGAAGCAATATTACTAGCAATTCCACGATAGAGTCCCATTACACCTGTATACATAATGGGCACCATTTAAGTCCAAGAAAAGGGAAAATAAATAAAATTTCCAAGCAGATTTCTTGACAGTTTTCACAAGGCAATACCTCTTTCAGAAATAATTGATCTGCCAATGTAGTTGATGGATCTCTGATTAGCACGGCATGTTTGAATGACAGTCTTTACTGTATCTACTGGATGCAGACACAGGCTAACCGATAAACCAGCCAATGCCCCAGCAAAAGCATGCTCTTGCTTAGCCAGACCATAGTTGGATTTACTATGTGTTGGTGGTAAAACCTCATTCTCAGATTCAATAGTCGAGAAAGCCTCATCTTCTTGTCTCCTTTCACTTGCTGATGGGTTAACATCCTCATTCTTGAGTTGGAAGTCATCAGACACATGACTATCTTCGCAATTTCTTGAAATTGGGGTCCCTAAAACATCGCAAGTTACATCTGTTCTTTGGTTAATATGGTCAGCACATTCAATGCTAAGAGTATTGGCTAGACTATCTGTACACCGTAAATTATTGTCTCTAATACGCTCATTATCTGTCTTCTGGCTCTCAACCGGTGTAGAATCCAACTGCTCTTTTGGTTCAGGATCAGAAAATTTACTCGTCCATCTATATTTCTCTCTCAATTTATAGGAAATTTCCAGAGCGGTAGGACGATTTTCCTTACAATTAGAGGAATCCCTTGATAGAGAAGATAGAAAGTTCCAACTTTGTGGCCCAAATGACGATATCTTATGGGATACTTTCAAAAAATGAAAATCTTCTCGTGCTACAAGGGAACCATGACCGAGGGTGGCCGAATTCACTGCAAGACCTCGACACTCAGATTCAGATGAGAGAGACGATCTGATATCTCCTCCCCCCATGGAATGAAATAATACATTGGCTTCAGTAAAGTCGTCATTGTTATGCCGGACTTTTGTTCTAGGTTGGAGAAAGGCGAGGGGACGGTTAGCACGATCCCATATCTGTCCCACTTTTGAGACTAGTTCAGGTGTGCTAAGTATCTCAGAAGACCTGGGTTCGAATTTTCTACCAACTTTCTTACTATTATCAGAGGAACTAGCAGAACAATCGTTATCAGTAAAGTCAGCAAGTTCAAAGTAATCCCCATCCACTAGGCTACCAGTATACTTAATTGAAGGTTTACTACTCCTTCGAGGTTTACTAGTGCTGGTCATTGCGTAATCAACTATGCACAAACTTCTTTGAAAAGTCTAATTGTAGAAACAAGAGTAACTGCAAAGAGGATTAAGTAAACAAATTTAACAACCAAGATACCTGAAAATGTTCAAAAGTACATTGATGCGTTCATTTAAAAAGTGAAACTTTGAGCAAATATTCAATTGATGTTGCACTTCAATTACAAATAACATGGAAGACCACGAAAAATATGCTCCATATTTGACCACAACCCAGGTAAACCTCAAACCTCGAGATATCAAATCGAAGCAAAAATTTGTAGACTTTCAAATATTTGTGCTCTATTTGTCCCCACCTAAGAGATTTTCTTCAAGAAAACCTTTTTATCATGAAATAACCTTCTTTTTATCATGAAAAAACCATTATGTGCAGAACAATTACAGTAACTACGTTTTTCGGGAGTTTATGCTTGACTTAGGACTCGAAACATACATATTACAGTAATGATATACGTACAAAAAATTATGAACAGAAACTCCACAAACACTTATAGGTTAGATTTTGTGTGTTGATCTGTTTTTTAAAAGTAGAATTAACATTGGTGTGTTGATCTTTTTCTTAAAAGTATAATCAAAACACGGTATCTAATCATAAAGTGCATTTGTACAGTTTCGTTACATGATCTTAATGAAACTACTTACGTAGAACTCACCCTAGAAACCTGGCTTGTAAGGAGAGGGTGCCCACGGGATTATACCCTATGGTCAGTGCCCATATTTGCTCGATGTGGGATTAGTGCAACCCATGCTACACTTATACCACACTTGTACAATGTTAATTCCATACTTAACCGACGTGGGATAAATGCACCCCATACTACACTTACCCACTTATACATAGATCTCAACAGATTGTGGGTACGTGTGTCATTTTCATTTATATTAGAGAATTCCCACCGGCCTTTCTCATTTAATTTCTACATTTAACTTTCTATAAATCATTTATCCAGCTAGAAATACATATTTTAGAAATTACCCACCCCAGTCTTTCTATAAAATTTGTTAAGAATTACTAAAATAATTATATTATAGAATAAAAAAAAAAATCTCGAATCTTAACCAAGATTTTATAGCTTTTGTGAAGAAAAAAAAAATCTTTAGCAGAGAAATTATGAATCATAGATTTTCTAATTAAGAAATCTATTGTAACATTTCTGAAAGTATTCTAGAAAAACAGAGAAATAGAAAGATCGATGTGGTCCATTTCTAATTCAAGATTTCTCATTTGAGAAATTAAACAGGAGAAATCTTTTGTTTAGAACGTCTGCTGTGAATGCCCTTAGCATCACTCCAACGCAGGAGAGCATGATATCTTCTTCTATATTTTGGAACATAATCTAATTGGAGCATTTCGTCGAACACTTTGTATGCACCTTGCCTTGTATACAACAATCAAAGCCATTACACAACTGACACTCATTACCATAACAAAAGTCTAATTTTTATTAATAATGTAAGATATTAAATTACAGAAATGGGCGATTTGGGTCACATTCAAACATGCCAAACATTAGAGTAACAATGAAACTAAGGAAAATAGTTTAAAAAATTAGTATGAGGAGTAGAAAATAATACAGAGCAGAATAAAGAAATTAAATAGATAATGATTTAGGAGTTGGGAGAATCGGAACCTTAATTGGGTTTGAGCAGAGCAATAGCTGCGATTCGATGACTCATTTTACCAGGAAATACATTTTCCCCCCAAGAAAATAGGTTCAGATTCTCAACAATATAAGACCACCTTTGACAAAAACCATATTTCTAAATAAAATTATTATATATATTATAATATAATAAAATTAAATTAAATATTTTCTAAAATATAAATCAATATTTCAAAATTTTGTTAAAAACATTATTTTTTAAGTAGATAAATTATGAATAGTAAATTTCTTAAGTGAGAAACCTATTATAGTATTTCTTTAAAATTTTCTAGAAA
>MKEJ01030143.1:0-11245 GCA_001753735.1 Embelia ribes
GAGCCCAGGATTTGGGCCTACGAGAAACCCAGACGAACCCCTCAAAATTGCTCCCAAGAAAGTAATACTTCCCCGAAATGAACACAAAAAGTTAAACTGAAGGCAAAAGATCTAATATATGCCATTGCACTCTTGTGAAAAGTAGCCATTAGATTAGGAATTGTACACGAAGATGAACAATTTCCAGAGATCAGACTCATGCATAAAGTCTAATCACTTTGCATTTTTCTAGCCACTGAATCTGACTAGCAACTGGATTAAATCCGAAATGAAGTGAACACCAAAATAGTGATTTGGAAAAAGGAAAATAAACAATTTAATGTCGTATGTTTACACTGGCTAAAGCTTCTGCAAGACAAGCTGCAATAAATCTTAAATAAATTTTCAACCAGACAAAGCATGTCAAGACTTGCCTTTACCTCTTTGAGCAAAAGTTTCTGCAACTAGAAGAGGAAAAGCAATAGTTGCATCACAGTGTACCTGGTAAAGAACCAACCAAAGAAACGAAAAACTATTTAATTACGTTTTTATTTTCCTTTTCGGAGGAGCATACTTAAAATGTGAAAAAAATTACATTTTCCACACTATAATTAACACCAAATCTCATTTTAGTCCTCACTTTTCAATTGTCAATCAGTTCCTTATTTTTTCCAACAACAATTATATATTAGTGACAATCTTGTAAAGAAAGTGTACAAACTTTTATGTGGCAAGATCACGTGCATAATGATATGCACAAGATATTGCCAACAAGAGTCAGTACACTTTCATTACGTGATTGTCGGTACGCAAATCATTTTTAGTTTTTTTGATTGTTGCATTTAGATCCTTCCAGAGGTCAGGGAAGCTAGCAATTAGTGTGAAGTTAATTTCCCTCGAGGTACAGGACATGGACTTGATTGCTACAATTTAAAAATTAACCAAAAATTGGGATTGCTAACAGAAGTCAATGGAAGAAAGTGCAATTGACCTTTGAAGTGTCGAACATTGCAACAAACAGGCAGATCGTACGCAAAAAAGTTTATTTACAACAAATGTTTTAATGCCATGTGTGAAGACCACAAGAGAGAGACAGAGAGAGGATTTATACCTTTACCATCTTGGCAGAGCCTCGTAATTTTCCCCACGATACAGCTTCATCGGGGCGGGCCCCAGAATCACTACCATCAAACTCTTGAGCCGTGTTTATAAACACGGCAAAATCCGCACCATTTCGCATCATATTGGCATTGCATATATGATGTTTGGGCAATCCACCTCCAAGGATTATCATCCCGGTCTTCGCCGGATTAGCATGAACAGCTTCCCCATTCACAGCCCTAATATCTGTTCAACGAGCTACTAATATTAATCACTTAATTTGCTGAGAGTAAATTTCTGGTGTTACTAATGTCAGAGTGCCACATTTAAATTTCTAAATGCTGAAAACTTCATGTTTGGTTTAGATTAAAAGTGCAAGCACTCACAAAACAATACCAAAAGGGAAGATGAAATGACGTTAAAGAGGTAAACTTTACCTTGCACAAGGTCAACGACTAGACCAGGGTTGCGGAAAGAATGGAAGTATAACATGTCGCCCAGTGAACCGTCTGTTAAGCCCGGGCAGAAGACTGGAATATTGTTCTAAAAATTAAGGACAAAACGAAAAAAGGAGAAAAACAAAGGTCAAATCTAACTATCAATGAATAATCTCCATATATAAGGTTGCTTTAGGTTACACAGTCAAGGAGATGCTAAACTTGGTAGCAAGAAAATGGCTTCCACGTCAATTGCCTGCCTCATATACTGCTGGAAAAAGGTCTTACTGCTATCTTCACTTCTCTCGTGCTCATGCTTTGCTTTCTATATGTGATTAAAAAGATCGAGTATATCGGAAAAGAAGTGCATTTTCCTAAATTTGGGATGAAAAGCAAAGGCACTCAAATAAAATAAGCAATATAATACTTATAGTTGGTTTGGTATTGCAACTATCTCTCTGTCGTAATTTTTGTGCTTCCGCATGTAAAATGTGGTAAAAGATAATGTTTTCATGATATTTGCAGACCTGCTCTTTATTCGATACTAATTGCTGTTTAATTTGACTAGTCATCCACCAAAGAATAAAAATTCTTTTGGAACATCCATCTCTTTTCTTATTCATTTCGTTGTAAGATATAAAGGTCATCCAATAATAAAATCACAACATTTTGTTTATTTATGATTTATATTCACAGAAATAGGATTCACATGGTTAGTCTCTAACTTGCTTCACCAGTCATCAAAACATTAGCTAATCAGAGCTGACGAAGGAAAAAAAGGGTCCTCAAAAGCACTTGTTTCAAGAAAATTAATATTTTTTAGCACACAGGAACATGCAGTTGAAACGCATGAACATGCATATCCTCAATTACATCAAAAATTTTACAGGACTGTAAAGTAAAATATCATGACTCTTAATTTTACTGTTATCATGCACTAAATAAAATAATTCAATTTCATGTTCAGAGAGTAAGAAATGCCAACCTTGTATGCCCAGTATAGGTAAGAACTCTCATCGTTTATTTCTTTCCCCAAGCGAGCAATCAATCTTGATGGAGTCCATAGCATATTCTGTGACACAAGAACAAGCAATTCGTAAGGCAAGTGAAGTCCAAGCTAGCATCAATTATCAAAAGTTAGTGAGACACATGACAGGGAAGAAAACCAAATTGTAATAAAGACTGAAATTGCCATCTATAGTTAAAGTCTGTGCAGCATTAAATCCAAAAGCTTGATTTATTAATACTTTTAACAATCTCATTAGCCGGCTCTGATATTCTGTTAATTGTTCGCCACCGACTCACAAAATGTGTAAGATGTTAAGGAGGCGAAATATCATGTATGTTGTAAACAGTATAAATACTCAAGAAACAGAAAATTACACGTTTCTTTTTTTTATTGCAATCGTAACAATTCATATACATACCAGCCAAAACTCTAGATAAGATAGTTTCACATGCGAGCTGGATATCTGCGTAGAGTCTTGCAGATCTAGGCATAATACTAGGTACCACGACTAATTTCATCCAATTCGCTGGTCTCCCTCACTGTTATTTGTGCTTTCATATAGATGAATCTCTTCTTTATTCACCATAGACAAATCATAGAAGTAACCAAGCATTATAAAGTCTAAGAGATGGAGAATAAAATTGTTGCATAGTTATGACAAAAATTGAACATCAATGGCACAAGGGTCAACTTAAAGCCAAGTAAGACAGTGACACTATATAATGGAGACAATTTAATAACGAATGTAACATGGTAAAAGTAAAACCATAGCAAAGTCTGCAGTCAAACAAAAAAAGTGATGAATGAATAAGACTACCTTCACTGTCTGCTCCTCCAGCATCTGGTCAAATATTGGTATGATCCAATCCTCAAATTTGCAGTAGTTGCCATTAGGAACCAACAAGTTACCAATGCGGTTCAATCCTTTTGAGCGTAAACTTGTTCCCGAGAGAGAAAAGTCTCCTTTATAAGTAGGAGCAAGGCATTTTATAAGGTCCTCCTCAACACCACCAGCTGTTGTAACCACTACATGGACCTGTCAAAAAAAGAAAACAACTGAGTTAAAAATTTGTAATCCTATGTTTGGACTTTGAAAATAATTTATAAATATTGAACTAGTGAAGAAAATTTGGTTGTTTATTAAGGGAATGCCCTCAGCTCAGTCTTGTAGATACCAATAACGTCATAAAAGTGAGTTATTTATAATGACAGGTTTCAAATGATGATGGTACACAAATGCTTCAAACCGATGAAACTTAGCTGTAGGCTGTCTTAGAGGTCGGAAAAAAAAATATATATATATATATACAGTATCTATAATTCCTCTTTGCAGATCCCTTTGTACATTACTAAATTTAATTAGAAGCAGCCTAAATGCGTATCATTTACCCACCATCTGATGCTGAACAAGATACCGAATAGTTTCTCGTACACCAGACGATATAAGATTTGATGTAAAACCAAGAAACACCTTGCACTTCACATTTTCTCTGAAGGCCAGATCTCTCTCCTCTTCATTGCAGTCCTCCGCAATAGGCTCATCGGAAAGCCTCCAATCTAGCTTCAGAAAAGGAAAACAGAATCAGATGTTAACAACATCTAGCAAATAGGTTACTGGAATGAGGATTTTGTAAAAGAAACAAAAGGAGGGAAAGAAAACAAAAATACAAAAAGAGATATAATTCAACAATTGTCATATTTCTTCTTTTATATCCATCCAAGAAAAGGCGTCTTGTGAATTTGACATGTTTTTCCTTTTGGATGTGCTAACTCACTAGTGACAGAATGGCTTCACGCTGCTTCTTCCTAAATGGATAAGGGTGCTCTAAAATGAAACTCAACAAAAGAGACCATGAGAATTGAAGGAAGTAAAAGGGGGGAAAAGTTAAATTGATAGGATACAAAAAAGTAACTAAACTGTCAAAAAACTCATTTGGTTGAATTATGTGTTATTTAGCCTTCCATTATCTCAAATAATTTCTAGCCATAACAACAACAAACAGTGACTGAATAAAAAGAAAACAAATTCCGACCCCGACTTATAGGACCTCAACCAACTCATCAAATCATGGTAAAATCTCAATCAGGATTCCGAAAAATGGTGATCCTAATCAAAACGTGAAGGGAATCCAAAGTTCTAAGAACTTAAAAAGGATAACCTAAAACTTAGAAAATAAGTCTCGAGACAGCCAACTGTTTACCAAATTGACAGTTTGAAAATGTGACCCTGACAACTGTCTAACTAAGGGTAACCATGTTGCACTGCGGGCTAAAAAAACTGCATACCACATCGCATTCATTCTGCATACATTAAGGAGCCTGACCACAAGTAAATATAGCCCCTGTGTTACAAAACCAGGAGGCCCAGGGGAAAGTAGCAAGGGATATAAACATAATTAAAATTTTCTTCTTCTTTCTTTCTTTTTTTTTCTTTTCTTTTTTTCTTCCATAGATTAATCTTAGTTTTGACAATATATAAAAATAAGTAAATATAGCACTTTAAGCTAAGCATACAGAACCCACCATTTGATTAACTACTTGAATGGCATCGCCGAGATTAGAGGCCTGAAACCCAGTGGAGATCATGGACTTGAGAAGCTCCGAATAATCAACACCACGGTTGAAATCATAACCCTCGATCTTAGTACAGTGACCTTCTAGATTCTCTGATTCTTTAAAAACAGCTGATCGCACACTCTCCAAAACATGTCCTTCCATGGCTTCCCCCATTTACCTCTGCTAAAAATTGGAGCATTATTAAACTTCAATCCTTATTATCATCACAAGTACGAGAAAGTAGTCAACATACTAAATTATCGTGTACTAATAAACAATGAAGATAAAGCAAACATACAATAATGAAGCATATGGTACATTTAACTCCAAAAGCTAACGCATAAGTAGTAGAGATCCACCTCTACCAGTTTCCAATTTTTCTTTCTCGAGTTTCTTTGAATAGGTTCGAAAAGTGAATTCCGTTTAGGGGAGAACCAAGAAGGCCCAAGCTTCGATTGGTTCCACGGTTTCAGACAGAAAGGAAATAGGATTTTTATTTCAATATTGTCAATTAACAATTTTTTCGAAACTTCAACTTCATAAAAGGGAACACCATTCATAAAAATTACAAAATATAGGTGCAAGTACAGTTCTTGTCATCGATCAATATAGAAAACAAACGATCTCTTAATTCTCAGATGTCTTGAGAGACTGCTTCAATGCTCAAAGATAGAAAATAATATTTTCTCTTTTCTTTGGTAACGGAAAAAAAAAAAAAATCATGAATTTAAGTACAACATTTTCGTCACATTTTCCAACCGTAAATTTTTATCTATACAAACAAGCACACATAGTACAACACTCTAAACTTGTCAATGCATCAAAAGCTATGACTCAAGCATTCCATCGGCCTTTCGCATTTAATTTCTAAATCGGATGTTCTGGAAAGATGCTCAAATCACTCTTCCTCAACAATTTTCTCATAAATATTGAAACAGTCATACAATATACTAAATTTTTCCCCAATTTGAACTAGGGTTTCATAGTATTTGTGGAAAAATATAGTAGTATTTTACATAATACAGAAGTAGTGAATTGTAGAAGCTTTCATAATATTAAAATAATAGTACAATATACTAAAAAGAAGAGTAACCTTAGTTTCTCCTTTTCTCTCTCCTCTCCTCTCCTCTGCGATGCGGCGGTGCTGAGAGACGGAGGCACAGATGGAGGCGAAGCTGAGCAACTGCGACGGAGCAATTTATTTTCTCCTTTTCAGTTTTCCTTTGTTAAACCCTTTTCGCATATGATTATTTTTAAGGGTTTTTATGAAGTTACACGTATACACGAATGAGAATTTATAATGTACGTAGAGAAATTTATACATTTATATTTATAAAATTTGTATTTTTTATTAATTATTATTGGAATAAAATATGTGTGGAAAATATTTAAGAAATGTAATTAGGATTTTTGGATGTTACCCTTGTTTCTAAATCCTTAAATTTAAATATTTAAAGGGAATAAGATTCTCACTATTGACTCTAATACTAATATCTTCTTTTTAGGGAACTTAGCTACGGGGCACACATTGTTCGAGTGGAATACTATTCATCTTTAATCTTAAAAATAATTTTTAAAATAATAATAAAAAAATGGATTAATTCATGAATGAATGTAGATATAATATATTTGTGTATATGTTATATTAGATGTGTTATTTTAAATATTTTACATTTAAGATAGATAATATGATGGAAATAAAATTTAAATCTTTTATATATTATAGGATAGAGGATTAAAATTAAGAATTAAATGAGCACATGAATAGAAAGACCCACGTAATGCCCTTATTAGTTACTTGTTCTATTCGAGAATAGGGAGATTCGGTAATGAAATATATGTACATATTGGTTTTTTTGCACTTCCTCTTGGCACAATTTTTTTTAAAGATCTTTTAAAATTAATTAAATATTTTTAATTTTTGGTATAATTTTATCCATACACAATGTTGTAATAGACACCATTGCCCGTTTGCTCTTTATTAATTATTGGATGCTTTAATAAGACAAATTATCCCTATAAAATTAGATTTGGGTATTTGTAACTTATTTTAAATTTAAATTTTGACATTTTTTTGACTTTACATGGTCCGATCAATCAATCCATCTATTTGTATATGGTAGCATGGTAAATTTTATCATATGATTGTCATTGAATAAATATTAGTTCAAACCGCAAGTTTGTAATTTTATGCGCTAAAAAAATTCCAAAGGTAGTATAATTAAAAGTTTGAAATTTTTAATTTTTTTTATAAAATTTTAAAAAATTGCGGAGTTGGGAAGCGTGCCCCATCTTTTCCCTTATCCCTGACAACGATTAAATCCTACTCTGATTATTTTATCTAAGTCTATATTTTTTATTGGATGATAATTGGCACAACAACCTCTTACGTGTCACATTATGATTGGTTTAGTAGATGATGGACGAATAAAATCATTTGTACCAAACACAAGTCTCTAAGGAAGAAAATTCTTCACCTCTCCAAACAAAATGTTCATCAATCATCTCTTAATAAATTAAAAACACAACAACAAAAAAATTTTATTACATCTTCAAATTCAAAGAAAAAAATAAAACACAAAATGACTATATTTTTCACCATTTCATTGTCAATTATTTATGTTCTATATATATGCACACACAATATATGTAGTGATGTTTACACCATTTATTTTCACATTTAATTTATTTAAGCTAAAATAATAAGTTAATCCTTATAAAGGATTAAGAAACAAGTTAATCTTTATAAAAGGATAATAAGGCAAATAAATAATAAATAAGAAGCCTAACTCACATAAAACATTAACAAGTTAAACCGAAAGGGCAAAAAGTTTATATCGATGTAGCCAGAAAGATTACAATCTAACATATTATAAATGCATCGATCGAACTTAATACAGACTAAAAATGATGAATAAAAGTGACAATATGAAGTATTCATCCTATAAAGTCTGTACATGCGTTTAGACTAACAAAATAAGTCATATCAATGTATTAGTGTTAATAAGAAAACCTGATAATAGATAGGTAAAAGGTCATAGGTATAACCAAGTTAAACCTGTTGTTGGGTATAAAGAACCACCCCAGTATTAAAGTGGTCATCGAGGCAGCACTTAGCGGGACACGAGTCATACAAAGGAAAAAGGGTGGCTAAACATGCAAAACATTATCAAATGTCAACCATTTGATCAATGTCACATGGCCAACAATAAAGGAGAGCAGTTATGGTAGCTATACGCACAATTCTATAAAAAGCAAGGAGAATCATGGAGAAAGACACAATCAAATACACCCAAACTCGGACATTATCTAGGAGTAGACATAATATAGTATAGGAGTAGTTTATAACTTAGTCCTCTTTCCAGCAAAATTGCATTCTTGATAGTACTGTAAACCTACAAGTTTGAGTAATAAAAGCTTTATTTATTATTCACTCTTGTCTATTTTATTGCATCGATTATACGCAAAACCTTGAAGGAAGGCCTATAACTACAATATTAGAGTCTGCCTTGTTTATGTAAAAACAAACAAGCCATTCCAGCACCAGTTAGCTTTTAAGGAAAAATTGGAAAACAGTTTTAGCCGCTAGAATGAGGGCATTACACTAAAATTTACTTGAAGTAACGGCACCAACGAGAAGAAAAAGAGACATACCCAAGAGGAGGGTAAGATCCAGAGTAATATTAGACCTGAGGCCACAAGGCCAGGAAACTTTACAAAAAAATACAAAAGGCAAGCCAAAGCTTAATCAGGAGGCAGTATATGAAATTGGCCAATCAAGTAGCCAAAACAACTTGAATATTCAGAGTATAATGCAACAAACGGCTCAAGCCATGGTAAATCCCAATGCTGAGGGAACAAGTGAATTTGTCACAATGATACGCAAGGCTTTGGAAGCCCCAATTTCACAAGCACCAATCCCTAACCTAACGGGGCCCACCAGTGCCTGGAACAAACCCAAGGGGGGCACCAATACATGAAACAAACCATGAAGTAGTTGATAATGTCAACCCAATGCAGTATGCAGAAAAGGAAAAAGAAATCGTGAGGATCGATGCAGATCCATTCCCAGAGTGAGAAGTACAGGCCAATATTCCAAGATCTTCAAGGCAGTCTAAAGTAATGTAAAAAGAAGAAGAAGAAAAGCCCAACTTTTTTAAGAACAGAAGGGTTCATAGTACAGTTGAAGTAGGAGCTATTAAGAATCGCAGTAAAATCGGGAGGATAAGTAGAGCGATTGACAGTGGTTCTAAATGTAACACATAGAAGAAGATAGAACTGTAAGTTTAAAAGATTAATTAAATAACCTGGAAAAAAGTTAACGGCATTAAGTTGGTTCATTTGCCCGGTTTAATTCTAAACCGGCCAAATGAGGGGGACATTGTTTACACCACTTATTTTTAGAGTTCATTTATTAAATATTAAAATAATAAGTTAATCCTTATAAAGGATTAAGAAACGAGTTAATCCTTTATTAAAGGATAATAAGGCAAATAAATAATAAATAAGAAGCCTAACTCATATAAAACATTAACGAGTTAAACCGAAAGGGCAAAAAGTTTATATCGATATAGTCAGAAAGATTACAATCTAACATATTACAAATGCATCAATCGAGCTCAATACAGACTAAAAAGGTTAATAAAGGTGTCAATATGAAGTATACACCCTATAGAGTCTGTGGATGCTTTTAAACTAACAAAATAAGTCTCATCGATGTACCAGTGTCAAGAAGAAAACCTGATAATAGAAGGGTAAAATGTCACTGGTACAACCAAGTCAAACCAGTTATTGTGTATAATAAGCCACACCAGTATTAAAGTGGCCAATGTAGCAGCACTTAGAGGGGCATGTGTCATACAAAGGAAAAAGGGCAGCAAAACGGCGGCAAAATAGTTGCAAAACATAATCAAATGCCAACCATTGGATTAAGATCACATGGCCAGCAATAAAGGAGAGGAGTTATGGCAGTTACACACACAACTCTATAAAAAGCAAAGGGGAATCGTGGAGAAAGATACAATCAAACACTCCCCAAACTCGGGCATTATCTAGGAGTATGCTTAACATAGCTTAGGAGTAGTTTTGTAACTTAGCAAAAGTTCTCAGCCATTCTATTTGTACTAAAGGTTGAGTAATAAAAATCTCGTTTATTATCCAGCCTCTTGTTCATATTGATTATACACTAAACCTTCAAGGAAGGCCTGTAACTAAGGCATTAGGACCATAGTCCACTTTGCTTAAGTAAAATCAAACAAATCATTCCAATACCAGTTAGCCTGTAGAAGAAAAATTGGCAAACAAGTTTGAAGATAATTTTAGTTTATGGGTTTGGCCCTTTCCAATTACCACTTTGTAATTAATTACTTCTCAATACCAGATAAAAACAAAATTGGACTATAACTAAGGCATTAGGACCATAGTCCACTTTGCTTGAGTAAAATCAAACAAGTAATTCCAACACTAGTTAGCCTGTAAAGGAAAAATTGGCAAACAAGTTTGTAGATAATTTTAGCTTATAGGTTTGGCCCTTTACAATTACCACTTTATATTCAATAACTTCTCAAGACCAGATAAAAACAAAATTGGACTATAATTTAAGTTTTGCGTACGTATACACATAAACAAGAACTAATATCTGAAAATAGATCAAAAATCATATTATCATATATATTCTCAAAATTTGAGGGTTCTCGGTAAGGGTACCGACAAAAATAAAAATAGGGCAATATAGAATTGGATGACACCAGAATGAATCTACCACTAAACAACCTTTGCACATGTAACCTACAACCCGATGGGATAAACGTACAATTTGAGAAGAAAAATACAAATAAGCAAATATATTTCAAATCTAGTACGTTATCTCGGGTACCTTGGCATATGAAAGATTTACCCCTAAACAGAAATAGCCTTGAAACCCATATGAATTTGTTTACTTATGAGCACTTCGTCGAGCCAATGGCCGTAACTTTCACAAATACAAGAGGCTAACGTAGGTATATATTAACGAATTACCACCTACCCTCGCTTCATGTGTGATTTGTAGCTTTTAAGCAAATAAGGCGGCTTATTTCTTATTCCGAAAAAAAATTGAATACATCCAGCTTAAAACTTCTAACTTATTTAGGTCAAAACAACAAATAAGTTTGGCTTAAAAGCT
>MKEJ01030144.1:0-13057 GCA_001753735.1 Embelia ribes
GTTAGAGATCTTAAATCAATTCATTCATATGCCCGGAAATACCGAGAAGTAGATGTACAAAACCCGGTCCGATATTTACTCAACTCGAAATGATTCCTATGTGCTTCCATTTATAATACACTAAGTAGGGTAGAAATAAATCGTACCAAGGCTTGTTTGGTTGCTACTTATAAATTTAAGTTTGTTTTTTTTTTTTTTACTTAAAAATTAGACAGTATTTGGTTACTCATCTTTTAAACTGAATTTATTTGTTATTTTGTCATAAATAAATTAAAAGATTTAAGTTAGATCCATCGAGCTTTTTCTTACTCTAAATCTAAATTAATTATTGTGATCATTTTAATTAAGGTTGTGTGTGCAAGCAGAGGGGCGACCACGGGAATTTCCGTCAGAGTTGCTGGATAATCTTTTCTTGTTATTATTTTTTGAATTAGTAGCTCAGACTAAATATATTTTTTTTATTTTTCAAATTCATATATTTAATTAATTTAAAAATTATTATTTCCTATGCACTGAATAAAGAATGCCCACTACACCTCAGGTTTGTCTCTGTTCATTAGTGGGGTAGCAAACTAGGCTACTCATTTATAGACCCCAAAAGTTGGTTCCTTAAGGTATCATTTTTAGGATAGAGATATCTAACATTATTTATAATAATTTAACGGTGATCATATAAATAAAATCTTGTAGTAAAAAATAAAAAAATAATTTATAATTTTATATGCAAAATTTTATTTCTTTGAATAAAAATTTAACTTCCATTGACGTTAGATAATTATCATATTAGAGACTCATCATCCTCATTTTTATGACACCAAAAGTTGTAGACACAAATTGTTAATTCTGTCAGGTATTGTTTTTATGTTTTTACTTTTTATACAATCATAAATAGATTTCTACCGAATAACATGTCAAGAAAAATGTAAATAGAAACTGAAAACATCGAAGTGGTTAAATAAATGGATGGCTAAATATTAAAAACAAAAAGGAATTTGACGACAGGTCACTTGCTTTCAAGAGGTTAACATTGAGTTTGGCAACTTTAATTCGTAGCCTCTATTAATAGATTCTTTAGATTCTATAATTCCGAATTTTACCACTAAAATTTTGAAATAACCTCCTACATTAGATTTCTCCATGATTACATATAAGCTCCCTAACGGTTCAGTTTTTTGCTTAAAAGCTGAATAAAATTTGGCTATTTAACTTTTAACTTGAATTTATTTATTATTTTAGTATAAATAATTTGAAAATTTTAACTTAGATACATCTAATTTTTTTCTTAGTCGGAAAAAATTATTTTATTCGCTTAAAAATTATAACCAAACAAATTCATGGATGCTTGTTTGGTTCAATTTTTTAGTTCAATTTCTTTCTGTTTTTACTTTTTTGCTCGAAATTGAAACATTTTGTTGCTTAACTGTTGAGCCAAGTTTGTTTTTCCTTGTCCTTCTAAAAAGAAATTAAAAGTTTTAAGTTGCAGACATATTTTTTCTTAGCCCGAAAAACTTATAATTTTTGTTTGAAATATTCAACCAGACAAAATATAATTTCTTCAAGTTGGAAACGTAGATCGGCTAGCTATAAAGATGCTTATTTGGCACCTAGCATTGATCGGCTAGCTGTAAAGGTGCTTATTTGGCACCTAAATTTGGCACCTAGCATTGATTGCCTAGCTATAAAGGTGCTTATTTGGCACCTAGCATTGAAATTATCCAAAATTATAAGATTCGTTTAGATGTAATTTTTAAATAAATTAATTAAATTATTTTTAATTAAAAAAAATTATATGCATCCAATTTAAAATTTCTAACTTATTAAGGCCAAAATAACAAATAAGCTTATTTTATAAGCTCAACAGTCAAATATTATCACCTTTTGCGATATTTTTTGGTTTATATGTATTTTAGCCCCTTATATATAGGTCATTTGCCTGTATAACAAAGCTTAAACCATTCAAGTAAGAGACTTAAGAAGGGCACAGAAAGAACTGAGCTTAAGGGGCAAGAAATGGTCACTAAAGGGTATGACTGGCCTTGTGGCATAGGGTTAGTAACCTCATTTCTATTTCTATTATTATTCGTCTCTAAATATTAGCTACTATATTATAGAGCTGTCTCTATACATGTATCTTGTGCGAGTAGTTTTGTTGCCACCTTTGATTAGTTAGTTCATCATCTTTTAAATAGTCATATTCTCATTGAAGTTTTTGGTTGTTTAAGCTCCAAAAGAACCGAAAGCGTGGCCTCTCATCTTTGTAAAAATGAATTTTTTTGCTTAAAAGTTGTAGCCAAATGATACATTCAGCCCTGTATTGCAAAATTTGAAAATTACCAATAAGAAAGGCTACGTTTGGATATTTCTTTTTTAAAGGTTGCCTTTCGATATTCCAAGGTGCATTGGGTACGCGATAGTGGAAGTACAAGCTGCATTTGGGGCGACAATTCACACTTGTTCCCGTAACCAAACAGAGCACGACGAAAGGTTACTAGAATGGGAAAACAAAGGTTTTAACATTACAAGATCAGTGTGTAACCTATTATCCAGGGCACAAAGAGAATGTTTGATAGAAAATGTCTCTTCTATATTCAATGGAAAATTGAATATCCTCTTGAGTACAAAAAAAAAACTTTATACTAACGAAAAATTTACACCTTTTCTCATGTACTCTTCGTTAAAATAATGAATCATATAATGAAAAGTATGCGGGAAAATGTGTTAATATGGATCAAAATAATTGTAAATACTTATTATCATGTCTTTAAATAAAATAGACTTATTTGACTTTTTACACAAATTAATAAAAAAAAATTGGTAAACATAGCCAAAACATTAAATGACTATTTCTTTTATTAATATGCACTTATTGGGAGTACGGAAAATTTATAACTGCTAAAAAGAATGCAATAAATTAAGGCATATTAGTGATATACTTATTTGAAAATAATTTAAAACAAGAAAAATGGATTGTAATTTAGGAAGAAACGGAAATAAAATAGAAAGTAAGACTATCAAATAGGGACATAAAAATTACTAATAACATTGTTAACAATTATTTTGTTTCAATTGTGATTTTACTCATACAAGTATGTTGAATTTTTCTACGTACTGTCATTCAGAATATCTCGCACATGATTTATGTGGATCCATCCTTTTTAAAAGATCAGTCCCAATAAAATTGTCCATAATTATATTTTTGGACCTCCCAAAATATTGTTCACTTCTAAAAATAAGTTTAGCAAAATTTATACTTCTTAAATTGCTCCTCCATATTGAATGTGTTTGCTAATTATAATACACTAAATTCATATTTAATTAGGTGCCAACTTGTAAATTTAGAACTTGGTTAATATTTTTGAGCTCATTTAATGAGTTAATTGTTAAAATTTTAATTCTTCAATACAAGATAATTTTTTTAGCACGGACGAAAGAATATATTTTTTTAAATAAACATGTATCTTGGGAATGGGAAAATACTGCAGTTATTTTCTAAAAATTGAACGGAAAAAGTAGTAAAAAAGAAATTAAGGAAGAAAAGGTGGTGAAATTTTTTTTTCCCTCACGATGGAAACTATATTAATGTTATATATATATATATAGTTACAAGAAATTTGGCATGTGAGTGGGCAAAGGATTGCATACGTTTCAATTCAGTTGCTCCATGGCTTATCAAAACTTCACTCTTAGATGGAACCCAAGTAAGTTATTTTCAGTGTAAAAAATATCCAAATTGTGTAACAACTTATTGCAAATTTTGTATGGTCATTTTAAATAACCATACACTGTCCCTGAGGTACTATACAAAATCACCAAATGCTACCTTTTTTAAACTTTCATTACTTTATAAACTGATACTATATATATATGTATATATATATATAACTAATACAATATTTTTTATTTTTTTGTTAATCAGGTAGGAGCCATTTTTCAAGGACTACATGGATCGTTCAGCGAATTTCACCCCAATATCTCGGATGGGCCGCCCCGAGTAGGTTTCCGCGCTCGTGGCATTCCTTTGCCCACCAGCGGCTTCGCATGTAACCATCCAAATTATTCACGTCGACAGAAATTTTACTGTGAATGTCTTTTACACGTCGCACAATTAGCTCACATACGCAGTCGATACTAGCATATTAATAAATAAAATTATACTTGAGTGTTATTACTCAATCTTTGTACCATTATTCAAACATTCTCGGATTATTACAAAATTTTCATTTTTCGTATCCTCTCCCAAATGCATGTACTTTTAATGTATCACGAAATTCTTATCAGAAACATAAAAAATAAATCGCCGGATCATTAATAAAAATTTGACATCCTATAAAGAAATTCTTAGATTTTGGTTGCTTTGAAGCTTAATTATTCGACCGTAGCAATGAGATTTTAGTACTTGACTCTGCTTAAATCATAATTACGGTTGGTTTGCTTTCCCCTTTTAAACAATTTTTTTAAAGACTAAGAAAAAGAAAATAGATGTATTTAGTTTGAACTGAGCGGGTTTTTAGCTCGAATGAGAAAAAAAATTCGACGGGAAAACCAAATGCATACCAAGCGACCAAATTCATCAAAAGACGGGTGAAAAACACGAGCTTAAAAGTTGAAACCAAACCAAAATAAAATACTGCCCACCATCAATTTCATTTCTAAATAGAAATATCCTGAATAACTAGTTTCATAAATAGTTGAATCATAGAAATTAGAACATATCTATCAATGCTACCTGTTCTTATGTTCTTGCAAATAGTAAATAGGAAAAAAATAAAAAAGACATTCTTGTACAACTTCATCATCAATTTAAAATAGTCATAGTCTGAATGAAGAATGAAAAATAGGGGGGAAAAAAAGAAAAACATGAATATTTTGAACCCTTTTCCAAATTCAAGTCTCAATGAAAGAGCTTCATGCAGAACCCCAACGGCACTGTCGAAGATCTCTTGCTAGAAATCACCTCCGAAAAAGCATCCACGAGCTGTCCCGCTAATGAACCCGGATCGTCGATAAGGGTATCGATAAATACCTTAACCACCCTCACTTCTTGTGGGGTAGCCCTCAAACTGTACCAAGTCAAAAACTTTTGCCTAAAGTTCATCTCAATGTGCCCCCCACATTCGAGCCACCTAATCACTTTCACATAGTACTCAAAATCCGTATTAGCATTCCCCAGATTCTCCTCGTCTCGCCTCTCTCTCTTCTTCGACGAGCTCCCATCCTGAGGCACCTCTTCTATCTCCAGATTATCGAAATCCTTCTTGCTCGGTTTCCCTCTCTCTTTCCTTGCTAAATTATCCTTTATATTCTCCAATTTGCAGGGCGTAATCGGTAAGTCAGCTTCACATTCGGGGCCCGAACGTGTATCCATGTTCGAGCCATTATCATTGCTCATCTCACCATTAGTGTTCCCTCCGAGTAACTCTTTATTCCCCACATTCAAAGCATTAGCAAAAGGAACGGAATTGGTTTTCATCGCATCTTTGATTTTCTCCTTCTGGTTGGGAATCGCATTATTTGTTTCATCCTCTACGGAAGATGGATTAGACAAGCTGCTAGAAATAGTCGTTGGGCTTTGACTACTTACAACTATCATGTTATTCGAATTGGGTACTTCATTTTCAGCACTACTAGTCCGGAACTGAACTTCACAGGTACCGAGCTCCCTGGAACCCTCATAAGAAATCACCTTGATGATATAACATGTGGCTGGGGCTAGACCCGAAAGCAAATAACTTGAAGATGGAGTGGTTAGCGTGCAAGATGGCTCTTCCGCGTAGTCTCCTTCAGCTTGGCGGTGCCAAATGGCGTAACCCAAACCGTTTCCGAAACGTGAATCTATAGGACCTAATATCACTGTCACAGATGAGCAGCTGACATCTTGTAGGCAGATGATTTCTGAAAGTACCAAATTTGATTCTGCATTTTGACAGTTTTTGAAACAATCCCATGTTAGACTAAGAATACAAAGATTATGTTCTTTAACTTGTACTTCTTGAACTGAAATTATATCAAATGTATATGAGTATAACTACGCAAGTACATTTGACATATGCAAATGTGATATATCGAAGGTACACGGGGCTCTTAAGGGTGTTTGTTTTGCACGAATATGTGGGGCAAGACTACCCACTAGTCCACTCCAATCCTCCCCACCCCCCGCAATATGGAAGCTTTGTGCATTAGCCTTATATATATATATATATATAAATAGACAGCCCAGTGTACAAAATTCTAGCAATGCGGGATGTACGTAACTTTATCCTGTTTCCAGAGAGATGGTTTCCAACGGAACGAACCCGTGACCCACAAGTCGCAATGGAGGCGTGCATGACTCTAACTTAAAAAAATTCAAATTAGGGCTTTAAATGCCACCCATGTCAATTTTAACAGAAGCTGAACATGAAACAATTATGATAATCAGATGCCATATAAACATCAAGCCATTTAGATAAGAAGATCGGCAAGATCCGAAGCAAAGAAAGAAGCAAATGTTAACAAAAATAAAGACAGAAAGAACCCCAATCCAGTAGATTATGGAGTCAAAAATGACGGACAACACTCGAGAGCTATAGAATTGATTAGCTGAATTTGCAGCCAATTTCATACACACATCGCTGACAAACAAGTTTTGTTCACACAAGAGTATGAGACTAATATTGCTGAAATAGACAAGACTATTTTCTATCTTTAGAGCACATAGTTCCCATTCACATGCATGTGCATTGGAAAATATTACTGTTTAGGACAAATATAATCCAACCATGTCCATGGTTGTCTATCACGCTATCGTGCATCTCCACTGTAGATGGTTTATCGCAATGGAAACTTTATCACATGTAACAGCTACGAGAAACTTAAAAAAAAAACATAAATGTTAATCTAAGCCAGGAGAAGTACTTGGTTCACATGAATACACCAACCAAAACACAAGGACTACTCCATCATGAAGCTTCTTGACAACCATCCTCTAGATGCACTGCAAACTAGAATATTTTTCTAAAGACTAATAAGAAAGCGGAAATACCAATATAAACTAATACGGGTAACAAAACATACCATTTTCTTATCATTGCTGCGACAAGCAATTCCAATAGCCCCTTGAGCAACGGCTGGAAGCATATCCTCAATAGGAAGAATAGAAGTAATATTTTCAGTCATATTTAGACGTTTAAGCCCAGCTAATGCCAATAAAGTAGCCTGAACTACTCCTTCATTTAGCTTTCTCAACCGTGTCTGAACATTACCACGAAAGTTCTCCAGCACCTAATAGATGAAATCACCGAATCAGAGAGAACAAATATAGCACCCTGAAATCATGAAGTACGCAGATGCAACAAATCCAACATCATTAGACGTGGTAAGCTAAAAAGGAGCCAGCTTTGTAATATAACAGCGTAATGAAGAAGTGGGCAAAGCAATATGTCTGGCTCAGCAGTTCAGTACAGAATCTACAGATAGAAATTTGAAGTAGACTTTCGTAAAATATAATCTTGAGTATTAACGGAGAAAAACTTATTCAACAAAAGTCAAACAGCAGGTAAATTCGATTGACCCTTGCATCCTACTTTCTTCACCAAGCACAAAAATAGATCCCCAATCTGGTTTAAAAATGGGAAATTTAACAGAATTCTCCAAAAAGGATCAGTTGAAACATATTACAACTTAAGGGGCTCACAAGATTACATCTAGGGGTGAAACTTTGGAGATAGGCAGACAAAGCGAACGAAAGAAAAAAGAAAAGAAGAGAGTAAACAAAATCTTTCTTCCTCTAATCATCTAGGACAATACTCTAGCAAAATATTCTCCCAACATTCAAAAGCAAGACAAAAGAAACTCACATTGAGTGAAGGATATCGATGAAGAATTTGTGACTTCCTTCTAAGTGAGGCAGTACCTATAGTACTCCCAGCTGGAAGATCTGCCAGTGTAGCTGCACCCAAGGAAATAAATGCATCCCGAACATCTTCTCGCGGAAGATTGCAAGGCAAAATTGTCTTATCAGGTAAATATGTAGGAACATCTTTCATCGAGTGGACAGCAATATCGATTTCACTTCCTATCAAAGCCTCATCTATTTCTTTCGTGAACAAACCTTTCCCACCTATATCTGCAAGTGGCTGACTTAATATTTTATCACCAGTTGTCTTGATTATTACAATCTGAATGGCACCCTCTTCAGCCAACTCCGGATGCAAAGACATGAGTTTGTCACGAGTCTCATGAGCTTGCGCAAGCGCCAGCGGACTGTTCTACACCAAGATAAATAGAAATAGCTCTTCAGTTAGAAGCCTTATCATAAAAATAAGTGTGTAGAGAGAAATGAATCTCCTACAACCTAGTCAATGAAATGATACCACTACATGTAATTGCTCAAATTTAAATCATGGAGTTGTGTTTGCTATACACTATCTAAGAAGCACACAAGACTTGCTAATGGGTTTGCACGCGATAGAGGGAAGTCCTGGCCCATCAATGTTAGCAAAAATGTTGCGGCAGAAGTGCTATCTTTACCATATTTCTTTACTTATTATGTCTTATTGCTTGTTATAAGCACCTATAGATTCCCTTTTAACAAGATAACTCCTGTTTTCCATTAGAAAAGGCTACAAAATAATTATTCTATTAAAACTAGACCTTTTTCAATTTTTAGAATGACAACACTATTAAGCTCAAGCATATTTTGCTTAAAAGCTTGCATGCACATGCTTTGTGGGCCTAAAGAAGCTATAAGTTTAAGTTACATCCATCCAGCTTTTACATGGTCTAAAAAAATGTAGCTTTTTACTTCAAAGTTGCCACCAAAGAAACCCTATGTCATTGGAAATAAAGAAACTAAAATTTAGAATTTCTAGCTTTTCAGTTTGTCTGCTAAAAATGAGCTCACATACAGAATTTCAAGTTGCAACCAAAATGCCGAACCGGGGGACCAAGGGGGATACTCCGCAATGTGCTTGGAAGCCCCTGCTAAACAAATCTGGGTCACTGGTTTTAAAATAGTGGCTGAGATTGTATAGAACTTTTTTCATTTAAATTTTGTGCAGGAACCATTCTTTTTATCTCAGCCGCTGATTTGAGCGGCTTAGATTTTCTTGATAGGGACTGCCAAGCACCCCTAGTGGACAGCCCCCCAGCTTTAAAACCAGCTAGTCTAATTGAACAAATTGGGGGAAAACAATAAGATCTCAATGTAAGTAAACCAAAAACCTAATCAAATTATCATAAGATAATGCAATCGGTACGGCGAGCAAAGAATAAAGGAGAGATTCTCACCTTCCTCGGGTGCCGATCCTGATGAGAGCCACCTTCGTCTGAGCCGTCTGTTGCTCGACGGCGACCGAGGCCTTCGCCGCCATCAAATTCCGGCGGCGATGAGCTGGCACCGACGAGAATTTTCCGAAATTGAGGCCCAGGGTTCGGAAATTGGCGGGAGCGGTTGATAGATGAAGAGACGCTATCGCCTCCATTGCAGCAGAGAGAGAGAGATAGAGAGATTATGGGATTGAAGTCGTTGAGTGGGGTTTAGCCTGTTTTTACTTATCTGCCACGTGGGACGGAGACATTGCCATGTCAGCATGAGGCTTAAAAAGTGAAGGGGTAGGGCCTACTGTATTTACATCAACCAGTAAGCGGTTGCCATGTCATTGTTGTGGATCGAGTTTTCATACATTAATTAAATCTTGGATTTTTGTGTTGGATTATCGACAAACACTTGACCTCATTTGATAGGATGATAATACTCTTTGAGTGTTTATATATAAAAATGTTCTAGTTTAACAACTCTGCAACCTTTTTAGTATGAGATATATATATTTTTTTATATCTATTTTTTAAGTAAATAAGTTAGTTTATTTTTAATTAAAAAAATCTAGTTGCATGTATTTTCAATTTATTTAGGCCAAATAATAAATAAGCTCAAATTTTTAATTTTTTTTATAAAAATTATAAGTTGAAATTTATAATCCTCACATGGGTTCATATACTTTATATTTATGGAGTAGTATCCGGGTAAACCTATTTCAATATATTCTTTTTTGGTAGGGTTTCGAACAATTTGTGCTGCTAATTTATCATAATCGTGTGCAATTTAGTGTTTTGTAATGGTAATAGTGCAAATAAGGAAGAAATAGTCTTGATTTTTCTTACCATGAGTAGAATTTTTTGAGATTATTTATTTAGGTTCAATTTAGTGCAAGTATTTCTCGTGAAATAATATGATAGAAAAAAAAACTTTTTTTAAAAAAAATTTATAAATTTAAATATAATATATTTTTTTCGTCATATTTTATTTCAAAAAATACTTGCATCAAACACATCATAAAACTTATGCTTGGAATTCTCAAAGGAACGTTACATGAAAAACATTTATTTATTTATTTATTTTTTCATTTTTTTTAAAGTTTCAATATTGTGTAATCCAAAAAAATTACAATAATGTACCATACGATATTTATCCAGCTAATACTATAACTTGCTTCATAAGGAGTTACAATGAAACTAGAATAACACGAATTACATAAAAAATAAATACTGAAAAGTTAGACTAGAAACACATTACAAAGCACAAACTATCCTGATACAAAATAAATAAATATCGAAGACTATATATCATCCTAGAAAAACATTAAAATATGTAACAGGTTGAACTAATCAAGTCGCACCCAAAATATAGCTTAAACACAAACTCTATTCCTGGATAAGAATCTTTACATCCACTACTAATGGTTTAAAACTCACCAAATAAATTGATAGTATATCTTATTTAAAATCTACTACTCAATATTCAAACTCAATTATTCATAACCAGGGTTAGCGACCAAGTTCCACCACCATGTGCTTAAGAAAAATAAAGCTTGAAGCACCATACAAAAAATTCATATTTCTTAAGTGTTAGGTCTGTGAAACCCCTAACCAAGTAATAACGTAGAATGACAATAAATCCAAACACTAAACTATCTACACCGGCCAATAGAATGAACGTAGATTCACCAAATCTATTCAACTGTCAATTCATATCTCAGTATAGCGTGGATATAAAATGAGAAATATCAGACGGAAAGGAGTGACGTGTTAGTACAAAAACCCACCAGTCAAAATTATGAGAATGAGGGAGAAGGGTTTGAATCCTACACCCTATCATCTCTACCGATTGTTGATGATACGGTGATATTTACAAATATCAATAAGGAGGCGGCAACAAAAAGCCCACTTATCGACGACATCTAAGGTCTCAATTCTGCTGCGGCTAAGGGTAGATTAGATTGGGTTTGACCTAGCCGAATCGGTACTACCCCGACCAAAACTCGGGTCTGGGTTGGCCGGATTGGGCTTTGGCAACCCATATTTGGTCGGAAGAGGCGAAAGGACAGTATGGGAGAGCATGAGGCGAAAAGGGATGTCAAGTGCCCACCCCGAGCCACTTTCAATCAGCGAGTTGGCCGGAATGGACTGGGGGTTGGGGTGGCGCGCCCTCTCTTGTTTGTCTTTTTTTCCCCCCCATGTTGATAGTATACTGGGCAATAAAAAGCATGCTTGGGGGTTTAAGGTTGTATTTAAGAAACATTAACTACTCTTATTTTTTTCCATATCAAAATGCACAATTGGGCAATATAAAAGAAGTTATGGAATCTTACGTTAAGGGTATTGTGTTTTTAATTTTCTATTAATTTAATTTTAGTAATTCATTAAAAGTATACACTTAGGAAAGAATCATAATGCCATTTGGCGCAAAACCACTGTCGAGTCTCTCATTTTAGTTTATTGTATATAGAGAAATACTGTATCAAACCAAAATTTTTTACCTGATTTTCTTATCTATTGATGTGATAAGAAGAATTCTTTGAATGCGATTAGTTTTTAATTGTATTGAATTAATATTTTTTTTTCAAGTTAGTGGATAAAATAATAAAGTAAAAATTACGATTGTATATAGAATTGCTCTTGCCCTGCGCCCTCTCATTCCCGTTAGTCCTCTAATAATTTATATTTGTTTGACTTAAAAAGTAAGATCTAATATTAACCACATTAAATTTACAGGGAACATAAGTACTACGTAGACTTATTTCCAAATATCAATAAATATAAATTAAGAAAAGTGGGGGCCTGACGGCAACCTCGAAGCCGTTTCCACGACGGCTTTTACCCAAAGCCATTAGATCTGGTGCTATGAAAAAAAGTCAATTTATCTCTCCTATAGCCAAAATGAACCCAATTTCTCTCTCTCTCTCTCTCTCTATACTACCATTGTTCCGCTGCATATCAGCCCCATCAAATTATCTCTTTTGTAGCACTCGATCGAGTGCTTTTCTTTAATTGGGGGTTAACCTGGGGGAATTGAAAATGAGATGTGCATGAGATTAATTTATAAAATGAGGAAAAAAGATTACATCACGGTTTGAGCGAGTGGGTTACATCTTCCATTTCTGTTTCCATCTCTCATTCCGTTGAGAAAGATTTGTTCGATAATCTGTTCTGAAATTTGTTGTTGTAGCCGCGTTTGTGCAAGTTTATCTGAATCTAACGTTACGGTTTGTGAGCTGTTGCAGAACTGAAAATGCAGAAACTGAAATGCAACTCAAACTCAAAATTGAAAATGCAAATAATCAAACTGAAAATGCAAAAAACTGAATTTCAAACACATTGCATTTTCAGAAAAGCAGAATTTGCACCTCAAACTGAAACTGAAATGCAGAATTTTAGAACCGAATACAATAATGCAGAATTTCAAGTTGAAACTGAAACGAATAAACAAATACATTATCAAATAACAAACAGCAACACAAAATTCCAGTTTATATTATGCCAAAACACATTGCAGTTACAAGTACATTGTCAACCAGTTCAACAACACATTGAATTAATTTTCAGCCCCCAACCAAAAAACACTTCAATTGAATTTTATCCACTAGTTTGCTTACTGTCGGTCCTGAAATTTGGAATGCAAAATTGAAAAGAGTGTCCAATTTTTATTTATTTGACTAACACATATAATTTTCAAATAATGTCACATATAATATCACAAATTTTTTTTATATAAATTACTCACCTTATTTTTTAGTACTAT
>MKEJ01030147.1:0-16481 GCA_001753735.1 Embelia ribes
GAGCCCAGGATTTGGGCCTACGAGAAACCCAGACGAACCCCTCAAAATTGCTCCCAAGAAAGTAATACTTCCCCGAAATGAACACAAAAAGTTAAACTGAAGGCAAAAGATCTAATATATGCCATTGCACTCTTGTGAAAAGTAGCCATTAGATTAGGAATTGTACACGAAGATGAACAATTTCCAGAGATCAGACTCATGCATAAAGTCTAATCACTTTGCATTTTTCTAGCCACTGAATCTGACTAGCAACTGGATTAAATCCGAAATGAAGTGAACACCAAAATAGTGATTTGGAAAAAGGAAAATAAACAATTTAATGTCGTATGTTTACACTGGCTAAAGCTTCTGCAAGACAAGCTGCAATAAATCTTAAATAAATTTTCAACCAGACAAAGCATGTCAAGACTTGCCTTTACCTCTTTGAGCAAAAGTTTCTGCAACTAGAAGAGGAAAAGCAATAGTTGCATCACAGTGTACCTGGTAAAGAACCAACCAAAGAAACGAAAAACTATTTAATTACGTTTTTATTTTCCTTTTCGGAGGAGCATACTTAAAATGTGAAAAAAATTACATTTTCCACACTATAATTAACACCAAATCTCATTTTAGTCCTCACTTTTCAATTGTCAATCAGTTCCTTATTTTTTCCAACAACAATTATATATTAGTGACAATCTTGTAAAGAAAGTGTACAAACTTTTATGTGGCAAGATCACGTGCATAATGATATGCACAAGATATTGCCAACAAGAGTCAGTACACTTTCATTACGTGATTGTCGGTACGCAAATCATTTTTAGTTTTTTTGATTGTTGCATTTAGATCCTTCCAGAGGTCAGGGAAGCTAGCAATTAGTGTGAAGTTAATTTCCCTCGAGGTACAGGACATGGACTTGATTGCTACAATTTAAAAATTAACCAAAAATTGGGATTGCTAACAGAAGTCAATGGAAGAAAGTGCAATTGACCTTTGAAGTGTCGAACATTGCAACAAACAGGCAGATCGTACGCAAAAAAGTTTATTTACAACAAATGTTTTAATGCCATGTGTGAAGACCACAAGAGAGAGACAGAGAGAGGATTTATACCTTTACCATCTTGGCAGAGCCTCGTAATTTTCCCCACGATACAGCTTCATCGGGGCGGGCCCCAGAATCACTACCATCAAACTCTTGAGCCGTGTTTATAAACACGGCAAAATCCGCACCATTTCGCATCATATTGGCATTGCATATATGATGTTTGGGCAATCCACCTCCAAGGATTATCATCCCGGTCTTCGCCGGATTAGCATGAACAGCTTCCCCATTCACAGCCCTAATATCTGTTCAACGAGCTACTAATATTAATCACTTAATTTGCTGAGAGTAAATTTCTGGTGTTACTAATGTCAGAGTGCCACATTTAAATTTCTAAATGCTGAAAACTTCATGTTTGGTTTAGATTAAAAGTGCAAGCACTCACAAAACAATACCAAAAGGGAAGATGAAATGACGTTAAAGAGGTAAACTTTACCTTGCACAAGGTCAACGACTAGACCAGGGTTGCGGAAAGAATGGAAGTATAACATGTCGCCCAGTGAACCGTCTGTTAAGCCCGGGCAGAAGACTGGAATATTGTTCTAAAAATTAAGGACAAAACGAAAAAAGGAGAAAAACAAAGGTCAAATCTAACTATCAATGAATAATCTCCATATATAAGGTTGCTTTAGGTTACACAGTCAAGGAGATGCTAAACTTGGTAGCAAGAAAATGGCTTCCACGTCAATTGCCTGCCTCATATACTGCTGGAAAAAGGTCTTACTGCTATCTTCACTTCTCTCGTGCTCATGCTTTGCTTTCTATATGTGATTAAAAAGATCGAGTATATCGGAAAAGAAGTGCATTTTCCTAAATTTGGGATGAAAAGCAAAGGCACTCAAATAAAATAAGCAATATAATACTTATAGTTGGTTTGGTATTGCAACTATCTCTCTGTCGTAATTTTTGTGCTTCCGCATGTAAAATGTGGTAAAAGATAATGTTTTCATGATATTTGCAGACCTGCTCTTTATTCGATACTAATTGCTGTTTAATTTGACTAGTCATCCACCAAAGAATAAAAATTCTTTTGGAACATCCATCTCTTTTCTTATTCATTTCGTTGTAAGATATAAAGGTCATCCAATAATAAAATCACAACATTTTGTTTATTTATGATTTATATTCACAGAAATAGGATTCACATGGTTAGTCTCTAACTTGCTTCACCAGTCATCAAAACATTAGCTAATCAGAGCTGACGAAGGAAAAAAAGGGTCCTCAAAAGCACTTGTTTCAAGAAAATTAATATTTTTTAGCACACAGGAACATGCAGTTGAAACGCATGAACATGCATATCCTCAATTACATCAAAAATTTTACAGGACTGTAAAGTAAAATATCATGACTCTTAATTTTACTGTTATCATGCACTAAATAAAATAATTCAATTTCATGTTCAGAGAGTAAGAAATGCCAACCTTGTATGCCCAGTATAGGTAAGAACTCTCATCGTTTATTTCTTTCCCCAAGCGAGCAATCAATCTTGATGGAGTCCATAGCATATTCTGTGACACAAGAACAAGCAATTCGTAAGGCAAGTGAAGTCCAAGCTAGCATCAATTATCAAAAGTTAGTGAGACACATGACAGGGAAGAAAACCAAATTGTAATAAAGACTGAAATTGCCATCTATAGTTAAAGTCTGTGCAGCATTAAATCCAAAAGCTTGATTTATTAATACTTTTAACAATCTCATTAGCCGGCTCTGATATTCTGTTAATTGTTCGCCACCGACTCACAAAATGTGTAAGATGTTAAGGAGGCGAAATATCATGTATGTTGTAAACAGTATAAATACTCAAGAAACAGAAAATTACACGTTTCTTTTTTTTATTGCAATCGTAACAATTCATATACATACCAGCCAAAACTCTAGATAAGATAGTTTCACATGCGAGCTGGATATCTGCGTAGAGTCTTGCAGATCTAGGCATAATACTAGGTACCACGACTAATTTCATCCAATTCGCTGGTCTCCCTCACTGTTATTTGTGCTTTCATATAGATGAATCTCTTCTTTATTCACCATAGACAAATCATAGAAGTAACCAAGCATTATAAAGTCTAAGAGATGGAGAATAAAATTGTTGCATAGTTATGACAAAAATTGAACATCAATGGCACAAGGGTCAACTTAAAGCCAAGTAAGACAGTGACACTATATAATGGAGACAATTTAATAACGAATGTAACATGGTAAAAGTAAAACCATAGCAAAGTCTGCAGTCAAACAAAAAAAGTGATGAATGAATAAGACTACCTTCACTGTCTGCTCCTCCAGCATCTGGTCAAATATTGGTATGATCCAATCCTCAAATTTGCAGTAGTTGCCATTAGGAACCAACAAGTTACCAATGCGGTTCAATCCTTTTGAGCGTAAACTTGTTCCCGAGAGAGAAAAGTCTCCTTTATAAGTAGGAGCAAGGCATTTTATAAGGTCCTCCTCAACACCACCAGCTGTTGTAACCACTACATGGACCTGTCAAAAAAAGAAAACAACTGAGTTAAAAATTTGTAATCCTATGTTTGGACTTTGAAAATAATTTATAAATATTGAACTAGTGAAGAAAATTTGGTTGTTTATTAAGGGAATGCCCTCAGCTCAGTCTTGTAGATACCAATAACGTCATAAAAGTGAGTTATTTATAATGACAGGTTTCAAATGATGATGGTACACAAATGCTTCAAACCGATGAAACTTAGCTGTAGGCTGTCTTAGAGGTCGGAAAAAAAAATATATATATATATATACAGTATCTATAATTCCTCTTTGCAGATCCCTTTGTACATTACTAAATTTAATTAGAAGCAGCCTAAATGCGTATCATTTACCCACCATCTGATGCTGAACAAGATACCGAATAGTTTCTCGTACACCAGACGATATAAGATTTGATGTAAAACCAAGAAACACCTTGCACTTCACATTTTCTCTGAAGGCCAGATCTCTCTCCTCTTCATTGCAGTCCTCCGCAATAGGCTCATCGGAAAGCCTCCAATCTAGCTTCAGAAAAGGAAAACAGAATCAGATGTTAACAACATCTAGCAAATAGGTTACTGGAATGAGGATTTTGTAAAAGAAACAAAAGGAGGGAAAGAAAACAAAAATACAAAAAGAGATATAATTCAACAATTGTCATATTTCTTCTTTTATATCCATCCAAGAAAAGGCGTCTTGTGAATTTGACATGTTTTTCCTTTTGGATGTGCTAACTCACTAGTGACAGAATGGCTTCACGCTGCTTCTTCCTAAATGGATAAGGGTGCTCTAAAATGAAACTCAACAAAAGAGACCATGAGAATTGAAGGAAGTAAAAGGGGGGAAAAGTTAAATTGATAGGATACAAAAAAGTAACTAAACTGTCAAAAAACTCATTTGGTTGAATTATGTGTTATTTAGCCTTCCATTATCTCAAATAATTTCTAGCCATAACAACAACAAACAGTGACTGAATAAAAAGAAAACAAATTCCGACCCCGACTTATAGGACCTCAACCAACTCATCAAATCATGGTAAAATCTCAATCAGGATTCCGAAAAATGGTGATCCTAATCAAAACGTGAAGGGAATCCAAAGTTCTAAGAACTTAAAAAGGATAACCTAAAACTTAGAAAATAAGTCTCGAGACAGCCAACTGTTTACCAAATTGACAGTTTGAAAATGTGACCCTGACAACTGTCTAACTAAGGGTAACCATGTTGCACTGCGGGCTAAAAAAACTGCATACCACATCGCATTCATTCTGCATACATTAAGGAGCCTGACCACAAGTAAATATAGCCCCTGTGTTACAAAACCAGGAGGCCCAGGGGAAAGTAGCAAGGGATATAAACATAATTAAAATTTTCTTCTTCTTTCTTTCTTTTTTTTTCTTTTCTTTTTTTCTTCCATAGATTAATCTTAGTTTTGACAATATATAAAAATAAGTAAATATAGCACTTTAAGCTAAGCATACAGAACCCACCATTTGATTAACTACTTGAATGGCATCGCCGAGATTAGAGGCCTGAAACCCAGTGGAGATCATGGACTTGAGAAGCTCCGAATAATCAACACCACGGTTGAAATCATAACCCTCGATCTTAGTACAGTGACCTTCTAGATTCTCTGATTCTTTAAAAACAGCTGATCGCACACTCTCCAAAACATGTCCTTCCATGGCTTCCCCCATTTACCTCTGCTAAAAATTGGAGCATTATTAAACTTCAATCCTTATTATCATCACAAGTACGAGAAAGTAGTCAACATACTAAATTATCGTGTACTAATAAACAATGAAGATAAAGCAAACATACAATAATGAAGCATATGGTACATTTAACTCCAAAAGCTAACGCATAAGTAGTAGAGATCCACCTCTACCAGTTTCCAATTTTTCTTTCTCGAGTTTCTTTGAATAGGTTCGAAAAGTGAATTCCGTTTAGGGGAGAACCAAGAAGGCCCAAGCTTCGATTGGTTCCACGGTTTCAGACAGAAAGGAAATAGGATTTTTATTTCAATATTGTCAATTAACAATTTTTTCGAAACTTCAACTTCATAAAAGGGAACACCATTCATAAAAATTACAAAATATAGGTGCAAGTACAGTTCTTGTCATCGATCAATATAGAAAACAAACGATCTCTTAATTCTCAGATGTCTTGAGAGACTGCTTCAATGCTCAAAGATAGAAAATAATATTTTCTCTTTTCTTTGGTAACGGAAAAAAAAAAAAAATCATGAATTTAAGTACAACATTTTCGTCACATTTTCCAACCGTAAATTTTTATCTATACAAACAAGCACACATAGTACAACACTCTAAACTTGTCAATGCATCAAAAGCTATGACTCAAGCATTCCATCGGCCTTTCGCATTTAATTTCTAAATCGGATGTTCTGGAAAGATGCTCAAATCACTCTTCCTCAACAATTTTCTCATAAATATTGAAACAGTCATACAATATACTAAATTTTTCCCCAATTTGAACTAGGGTTTCATAGTATTTGTGGAAAAATATAGTAGTATTTTACATAATACAGAAGTAGTGAATTGTAGAAGCTTTCATAATATTAAAATAATAGTACAATATACTAAAAAGAAGAGTAACCTTAGTTTCTCCTTTTCTCTCTCCTCTCCTCTCCTCTGCGATGCGGCGGTGCTGAGAGACGGAGGCACAGATGGAGGCGAAGCTGAGCAACTGCGACGGAGCAATTTATTTTCTCCTTTTCAGTTTTCCTTTGTTAAACCCTTTTCGCATATGATTATTTTTAAGGGTTTTTATGAAGTTACACGTATACACGAATGAGAATTTATAATGTACGTAGAGAAATTTATACATTTATATTTATAAAATTTGTATTTTTTATTAATTATTATTGGAATAAAATATGTGTGGAAAATATTTAAGAAATGTAATTAGGATTTTTGGATGTTACCCTTGTTTCTAAATCCTTAAATTTAAATATTTAAAGGGAATAAGATTCTCACTATTGACTCTAATACTAATATCTTCTTTTTAGGGAACTTAGCTACGGGGCACACATTGTTCGAGTGGAATACTATTCATCTTTAATCTTAAAAATAATTTTTAAAATAATAATAAAAAAATGGATTAATTCATGAATGAATGTAGATATAATATATTTGTGTATATGTTATATTAGATGTGTTATTTTAAATATTTTACATTTAAGATAGATAATATGATGGAAATAAAATTTAAATCTTTTATATATTATAGGATAGAGGATTAAAATTAAGAATTAAATGAGCACATGAATAGAAAGACCCACGTAATGCCCTTATTAGTTACTTGTTCTATTCGAGAATAGGGAGATTCGGTAATGAAATATATGTACATATTGGTTTTTTTGCACTTCCTCTTGGCACAATTTTTTTTAAAGATCTTTTAAAATTAATTAAATATTTTTAATTTTTGGTATAATTTTATCCATACACAATGTTGTAATAGACACCATTGCCCGTTTGCTCTTTATTAATTATTGGATGCTTTAATAAGACAAATTATCCCTATAAAATTAGATTTGGGTATTTGTAACTTATTTTAAATTTAAATTTTGACATTTTTTTGACTTTACATGGTCCGATCAATCAATCCATCTATTTGTATATGGTAGCATGGTAAATTTTATCATATGATTGTCATTGAATAAATATTAGTTCAAACCGCAAGTTTGTAATTTTATGCGCTAAAAAAATTCCAAAGGTAGTATAATTAAAAGTTTGAAATTTTTAATTTTTTTTATAAAATTTTAAAAAATTGCGGAGTTGGGAAGCTTGCCCCATCTTTTCCCTTATCCCTGCCAATGATTAAATCCGACTCCGATTATTTTATCTAAGTCTATATTTTTTATTGGATGATAATTGGCACAACAACCTCTTACGTGTCACATTATGATTGGTTTAGTAGATGATGGACGAATAAAATCATTTGTACCAAATACAAGTCTCTAATGAAGAAAATTCTTCTCTTCTCCAAAAAAATAAATGTTCATCAATCATCTCTGAATAAACTAAAAACACAACAACAATTTTTTTTTTATTACATCTTCTTATGAATGAACTTCAAAGAAAAAAATAAAATACAAAAATGACTATATTTTGCACCTTTTCATTGTCAATTATTTATGTTCTATATATATGCACACACAATATATATAGTGATGTTTACACTATTTATTTTCAAAGTTAATTTATTTAAATAAAAAAAATAAGTTAATCCCTATAAAGGATTAAGAAAAGAGTTAATCCTTTAAAAATAAACAAAAAGCAAATAAATCATATATAAGAAGACTAACTTATAATAAAATATTAACGGCTTGAATTGGAACGACAAAGAGTTCATATCGATGTAGTCAGAAAGATTACAATTTTACATATTACAAATATATTGATTGAGCTCAATACAGACTAAAAAAGGGTAAATAAATGTGCTAATATTAAATATACACCCTATAGAGTCCGCGGATGCATTGAAACCAACAAGATAAGTCATTAATTTACCAGTGTTAAGAAAAAAAACTGATAACAGAAAGATAAAAGGCCATTGATACAACGAGATTAAACCAGTTGTTGTGTATAACAAACCACCACAGTATTTAAGGGGTCAACGTGACAGTACTTAGTAGGACATGTGTCATACAAAGGAACAAGGGCGGCAAAACAGTTACAAAATATAATCAAATGCCAACCATTTGATCAAGATCACATGGCCATCAACAAATGAGAGCAGTTATGGTAGTTACACGCATAACTCTATAAAAAGTAAGGGGGCATCATAGATAAACATACGATCAAGCACATCTAAGCTCGGGCATATCTAGGAGTAGATTTAACATAGCTTAAGAGTGGTTTGTAAATTAGCAAAATTCTCAACAATATTGTTCTTATTGTACTAAAGCCTTTAAAGTTGAAGTAATAAAAGTTGTCATTTATTATATCGATTTATGTAAGGCCTGAAACTAAGGCACTAAAATGACATACACCTTATTTTTATAAAAACAAATAAATCATTCCAACACTAGTTTCACATAGTAAAAAATTTGGTAAACAAGCGAGAGTGAAAGTTTTATCAGCATTTAGTGTCACACCCCAAATAGGAAATGACATCGGCCATATATTATAGCCAAAGACTAAAATGTGCGTAAGGTTTTAAATATTAGTTGCGGCTACTATAACAGTTGCAGTTGCGATTGCGGTATAACGGTTTCAGGGTGTAACGGTCGTAACATAACGGTTGTGGAAATTGGAGCAACAATTTTTTTTAACTGTGTTGGACTCTTCTAAATTGCATTATCACGCTCTATTTATGTCACGAGATAACATTTTTAATAGTTTCATTAAGTTTTTATGTCACGCCCTGCAGTCCGTGACCCGAGGTATTGAGATCTAAAATAGAAAAAGAACAAAAAATAAAGAAATAAAAGAACATTTACGCCAATCACATCGTATCTAACTGCCACTGTAGGACGATCCTACTCACGTGCTACAACATCAACCACATCAACAATAGCGAAAACGTAAAACTGCTCTAAAAAGAAAGGATAAAAGTCAACGCCTCCATAAAAATGTATAACATGGTAAACCAAACTGTTGACTAATACAACATTGCAAATTGTATGATCGCAAAAAAGTAAAAGATAAATGAAGGTATACATATATTCTCTGCCTCGGGTAAGAGCAAGAATATATCTATATTTTTTCCGTTACATCCACTACACTACTATAACCTCGCTATCATAGTACACTAAAACATCAAAATGAAAGACATAAATACAAAGCGCTAAATATGTATAACTACAGCAGAAGTATCTATACATGATCAGAGCCCGCCTCCACACATATAAAGCCACATATATAAATAGGAAGAAAATGGAAAAAATATAATGGTTAGCCAAGTAACTCCACTATAAAAGAGAGACTAGGCTATATGTACATGAATAAAACATATATCAACATATGTGGATAAATCATAAACATGAATGTGATTATGATCATATGTGCCACACTTGCCCACACACTACACACGCCACTCCCACACCACACTATACATTTTAGGACCAATATTACTACACTTTTATAAACACTAAGATTCGCCATCCACTATATGACAAAATCAAAGTCTTCATTAACCTGACACCCACGCTATGATAAGGCCAATGATAATATCCCAGATTTGGTTTCTCAACTTTCACTGTAACACTGTATGATCTCATTGTTTTCCATGCATTTTTATAAGTTTGATACTTTGGGTCCTAATATTTGAAAGAAAATACTCACGCCCACAACTTTCTTTCAAAAACCACACTTTCACAACCTACTCTTACATAATGCATTAACTACACAATTAACATGTTATATCAATTTAAACAACACTTGAACATGTTAATGAAATGCCACTCAATAAATCTGAATAATTACAAATCTTCACATTATAAGAAAATCCATGTTCTTACTATACTAATAACTATGCCTACTCGCTTGCATAATTCATGCCTACTTTATGCCTAAGTGACGTATCAATTCATATCAATTTATAGCATATGTACTACTCCTAGAAGATGTTTCTATCATGTCTAGTTCAATTTTGCTAATAAACACATCCAAACAAATCATGACATATACATATGATAAAAATAATCTATTTTATCTTAAAGTTCGTTGACTACTATACCTAGAAATGTATTAGGAGACCTCACGAGACTTCCTATGCAAAAGAACCAAATTTGCCCCTTCTTCACCCATCGATTAGATGTAGAAAATGAAATCAAATCGTTAAATATCGAGATATAAAGATATTCTACTCATTACGATGAACAAGAATATCAAAGAAAATTTCACGTACATCAAGTGCACAGAAACTAATAAATAGTAAATGAATGAAATAGAAGTCGAGACTTACCTCAAAAGATTCTCTATGCAATAAGGAAGCAAAATATTAACTTTACATCAACATACACTCACTCTAGCTAGATCAAATCACTTCTTAAAGCTCAAAACTCCTTTGTCACCAGCACACACCCTCTTTCTCTCTAGCTTTCCACACATAATAGAAGGAATGAGGTACATGTTGAGCCCCTAAGACCTTAAAGTGATGAGAAACAATAACTTTTCATGACACTAAGAGATCCAGAACCTTGGAGTAGGCTATCCGGAACTTGTCCGCAGCCGAACATCCTCCAGACTACCCTCCGGACATAGGAAAAATAAGTTAGAAAAATGTAATATTTTGGCTTCAAGACAACCACTTTGGACACTTTTATTCGGAACCTATCTGGAGTCTCAACTCTCCGGACACTCCACGGAACACTCTGTTTGGCTAACTACTCTTGTTGACTTTAAAATCTAAATTGTATTATAAAAATGTTATTTAATCTATCATCCTCATACACTCTACTCATATACTCAATATGCATACAATATACACCCTTTATATATACTAAATGTATATGAAATATGTATACATCCCCACTACTCTACCTTGCTACAAAAATTAATATGATACAATACTACATATTATCATATTAATAAACAACAATATAATTAAGCAATTTCTGGGACGTTACATCCTCCCCCACATTAGGAAATTTTGTCTCTGAAATTCTTTCTTACTACTCAAAAAGAAAAGACATACTGGAATTGACGAATAACTCCTGATGAGTCATTCGCATTGCCTCTTCATATTCCCAAGTCATCTCCTTACTCAAGCCACTCTTCCTCAACACCTTCACTAGTCACATAAA
Source organism: Embelia ribes (assembly GCA_001753735.1). Lineage (NCBI taxonomy): Eukaryota > Viridiplantae > Streptophyta > Magnoliopsida > Ericales > Primulaceae > Embelia > Embelia ribes. Next base: position 11,331 of record MKEJ01030147.1, read on the forward strand.
CTTTCGTCTTAACACTTGTTTCTTCTTCTACATGTAAATCATCGAAATTCATTACATGCGAAGGGTCCTAAATATACTTCCTTAACTTCAAAACATGGAAGACGGGATGAAACGACCAATATACCTCAGCTACTTCCCCTACCACTTCAAAACATGGAAGACGGTAACGCAAGTCTATAAGCTACTTCCCCTACCACTTCGAGAATTAAGAAACGACCAATTTACCTCAGCAATAATTTCCCTTTCTTTCCAAACCTCATAATCTCCTTCTTTGGAGATACCTTCAAAAATATATGTTCACCCACTTCAAACGACAAAGGACGTCGTCTTATGTCTACATAACCCTTGAAATGACTACGTGTCGTTTCCAACTCTTATTTTATCATTTGGACATTACAAGTCATCTTTTATACTATTTCTAGTCCACGCTAGGCATCGTCAACAACTTCTATCCAACAAATAGGAGAATTACATGGACACCCATATAAAACTTCGAATGGAGCCATCTCTATTCTCGAATGATAGTTGTTATTATATGCTAACTCTATCAAACTCACATAATCTTCCGATCCACCTCCAAAATCTAGGACACATGCTCAAAGCATGCCCTCAAGTGTTTGTATCATCCCGCTCAGACTACCCATTGGTATGTGGATGGAATGCTATACTCATCGAAAGGTTAGTCCCCAAAGCCTTCTGGAGACTTGACCAAAACCGCGAAACAAATTGAGGATCTCAATTCGACATGATCAATACTAGAGCCCCGTGCAAACAAATAATCTCATCGATGTACATCCTACAAAGCTTCTCAACTGAGTCAGCAGTACACATTAGTATAAAATGAGCAGACTTCGTCAAGCAATCTACAATCACCAAAATCGCATCGCAAACACGTCTTGACTTTAGTAATCCTACCATTAAATCCATCTAACACATTTCCACTTCCACTCAAGAATAGGCAAAGGCTGCTACAACTCACTAGGATGCTTGTGTTCAGCCTTCACTTGCTGATACGTCAAACATCCCAAAACAAACTCCACTACATCTTTCTTCATACCGAGCCACCAAAAGTGACAAGACATGACATTATACATTTTCGTACTACCCGAATGAATTGCCAAATGTGAATGATGGGATTCTCGAAGAACCTCATCTCGAATCGAATCAGGCACATATAAATAACCCTGCAATCACAATCCACATCATCATAAATTCCCCACCTATCAAGATCATGCTCAGAAAGAATATGAACACGATACACATCAGATTCGTTATCAACGCTTTGTGCATGTGAGTAAACAATGTAGATTGTACCTTGATCGTAAACGACGCCACACCTCTATTCTCCACTTCCACTACTTCCAAACCAAATCATTCAACATGCTCAACATCTCTCATTCGGTCATGGCAAGAAAAGAAAGAGTACATCAAGTCTTACGGCTGAATGCATCTGCTACCACATTAGACTTCCCCGGATGATACGCTATATCAAAATTTTACTGATATAAGTACTCCATCCACCTTCTTTGATGAATTTTCAAATCACATTGGGTAAAGATTTACTTAAAAGATTTATTATCAGAGAAAACTTCAAATTTATCGCCATAGAGATAGTGTTGCCAATACTTCAATGCGAACATTACCGTACCAAGTTTAAGATCATGCGTCGGATAGTTCTTCTTATGAATTTTCAACTGCCTTGGCATATAAGCCACGACTTTCCCAAGTTGCATCAACACACAACCCAACTCTTCTTTTGATGCATCGCAATACACCGAGGAGGTAAGCCCTCACTCCAGAATGATAAGAATAGGAGCCGAGGTTAGCAATTCTTTGAGTCGAAGAAAAGACTATTCGTACTTCGAATTTCATCCTTACGAGTAAGCTTCATCATTAGGGCCACCAAACGAGAAAATTCCTTAACAAAATGACGATAATACCCAGCTAACCCCACAAATTACAAATTTTGAATACCAACCTTGGATGTTCCCAATTGGTTATAGCCTCGATCTTCAATGGATCCACAACAACTCCCCTCTCCGAAACAATATGATCAAGAAATCGTACTTTACACAGCCAAAACTCGCACTTGGAATACTTCACATAGAGCTTATGCTCCCGAAATATAGATAGAAAAACACATAGATGTTCTCAATGAGCCTCTTTTGTAAGCAAATAAATAGGAATATCATCAATGAAGACAACAATGAAACGACCAAGGAATGGTCAAAAATCAAATCTATGAAAGCCACTACAACATTTGTAAGACCAAATGGCATCAAGAGAAATTCATAGTGCCCATATCGAGTTCGGAATACAATCTTCTCAATATCCTCTGTCCACACCCATAATTGATGATAACTCGAATGCATATCAATTTTGGAAAAGAAATTAGAACCCCAAAGTTGATCAAAGTAATAATAAATACGTGGTAAAGGGTACTTATTCTTTATCATCATGTGATTCAATTTGTAATAATCAATGTACATGCGCATTGATCAATCCTTCTTCGGAACGAACAATACTGGAGCACCTCAAGGAGAAGCACTCGGCTTGATAAACCCACTCAATTGCAAACCATCAATTTGTACCCGAAGCTCCTCAAACTTCATTAGAGCTAAACGATACAGTGCAATTACAATAGGCTTTGTCCCCGGTATCAAATCAATAGTGAACTTGACTCGCGCTTAAGTGGTAATCTACTTAAGTCATTAGAGAAAACATCAAGAAATTCGTATACTATTGGCAACAACTCCATTCTCGCAACCACTTCTCCATGACAGATAAGCTAGACATCATAATAGAAAGACTAATCAATGCACAACGAGTAAAAAGAATTGTATGATCATGCTCCCTATGGAAAACAACATTGACTCCTTCAGGAGTCTTCACTAAAATTCTATACCTCTAGTAATCAATTATGGCATGAAAGCTTGTCAACCAATCTATACCTAGAATAATATAAAAACCTAACATGCCAAATACTATGAAATCATATGTGAAAATATGATCCGCTATAAGATTCCCGGCAAATGCAATCAATTTGATAAGTATTATCCCCCGGAGTATCAACATACATGGGAGAATTCAAACGCTCCATAGGCAATTCCAACATCAATGCAAAATGTAATGAAATGAATGAACGTGATGTACCGGTATCAAATAAAACATGTGCCTATAAAGAGAGAAAATATATGATACCTCTAACAACGGGTGGCTCAATAGCATCTGGAGCCTAAGGCATTTGATGAATAGCATAAGTACGGAACTGCAAAGACTGACCCTGTTAAAATCTGCCCCACCCAATGCTACCCTAATATCCACCTCAAGTTACACCCTGCTCTGCGTGGAAGATACAAAAGGAACAGTCGGTAGTGCCCTAGGAGCCACACTAGAAGATGAAGGCTACTACTAAGGAATAGCAGGAACAATAAAACCATCAGGGCAATGTGACTATATATACCCCCTCTGGCCATATTGAAGACAAATCGCTATAGGACATTCTTTTGCAAAATGATCCTCCGATCCACATATCCGACTCCCCACTGAAAAAGTATACTCCCAAGACATATAACCCTGACGGCCACAATGAAAGTACTTCGGATCCCGCGGAAATGAGCCAGTAGACATAGGAGTAGGCCGAGGACGCCTTTGAGAAAAAGAAGGAAAGTCACCCCATGATCTCTTCCTACCACCAATCCCACTAACACTAGAACTAAAACTATCCCACCACCACCAAAACAACCAACACGCATCACTGAACCCGTATCAGAGCCTGAAACAGAGTGAGGATGAGAAACCAAAGATGGACCAAAAGGTTTAGAAGAATGAGAAGCCTTTGATTGCTGCTCGCTCACCAAGTTGTGCTCTACCTCCATAGCCGCATCAATACACTCTTTAAAAGTGCTCGAATGACCTACCATCATATAAGTTTAAATGGACGGACACAACCCACTCTTGAAATGATAACAACGTAGCTTCTTTGTTGCCACCATCTCCAGCACATATCGAGTTAAGTCAGTGAATAATATATGATATTCTTGCACCAATGAACTTCCTTGGACTAGATTCACAAATTCATCTTTCTTCTTTTTGCGGAACATCTCGGGGAAAATTTCCTACAAGAATAGCTCTAGAAAAGTAAGCCAAGTATTGCCATTCAAACCATTCACTTCCTCTTTACTTTGCAAACAACGAACCGCTTTGACCCTCAAATATAATGGCTTCATTGCCATTCGTAAGTCATTATCAACCATGTGAAGTCCATTATCCAATCTTTAGTAAGAATAGCCTCGCCATCTCCCGAGAAAGTCGGTGGATTCATTGTGCGAAATATCTTTTGAACCAAAAATGCACTAGTCTCAACACTTTCCCCACTTTTCCTCCGACCTTGAGCAACCCGATTCAAGGTCGCTTCCAATGCCAGCAATATTCTCGAAAACTTTCCCTCCTACTTATGTGGTTGAACTTGAGGTTGAGCCAAGGAAACCCTTCCTCAGAGTTTACCAAATTCTCTCCGATACTTGTCATATCCTCTAAATCGGGAATATCCTCCCTTATCCAAATTTCTGCCTCTCGTTGCTCCACATTCCATGCATGAGTGTATATAGGATGCACCTCTTCTACAACTTCTTCCGTAACATGATCCCCTACTCGACCAACTAGTTCGTGAGTGGTCATTCCACATCCTCCGCGTCTACCTTTAACTCTACCGCCTCTTACCATTGCTAAGCTTCATAACAAGGACAACGAATAAAAAAACATATTAGGAAAACCAAAATGCCCGGTAGTATTAATCCAACTCAACTATCATGCATTAACTATGCTAGTGCATGCCATACTATGAAAGAAATAATATATACATATAACGCATAGTACACTCTCGACTCCCCGCTACAATACTTACCTGCAACTACCAAGATTTATATAATCCGGTTAGCTCTGATACCAAACATGTTATGCCCCGCAATCCATGTCACGCCCCAAAATCCGTGCCCTAGGGACATGATCCTGTAAATAGTAATAATGATAGTAATGGTAACTACATCTACCCATCATCTCATGATACATCAACAACAACATCATCACTCTACCATAATAATAAATGACATGGCCAAATAATAATGATACATCATTTGATACCAAAATAAA
>MKEJ01030151.1:0-13668 GCA_001753735.1 Embelia ribes
AAAAAAAGAAAGAAAAAAAATTGATTAAAATATTAATTTTAATACAACTAATTGGAAAGAGAGAAAAAACCACATATGAGAGGACAGAATTTGATTTTAAGAAATAGCTTTTGGTTCTCTATATTTGGAGAACCATTTTTTTTATTCTTTATTTTAAAAAAACTCTAAGTAATCTGATGCATTCTAAAAAATAGACATTATCTTCAATTTGGTTACTTAAAATAAGAAAAAGATCATTTTTAGGTAATGAGATGCAAGTGCTCAAATAGCTGAATGCCAAATTTAATGAACTTTACAGATACTGTTGGTCCGAACTAGACAAAACAAAATAGTCAAACAAAAGTAGATATCAACTATTGCTCAACATATAACAAAAAATCTTAGGTCAAAAGAAACAACACCAACGCCTTAATTTGACAAGTATATTGCAATTTCTCTCCAGATGTACATTGCAATATTGTCCCATACCCCACAAAAAAAACAACCTAGAAAGATTCAATCGGACTGTTTAACTGAACCCAGCTTCCACAGAACTCTCAAGACATCACAACAAAAAAAGGGCTCACTCGTGCAAGGCCAAGAAAATGTATTTTCATAGCAGACCATCAGAGTTCAAATCCTCCTAGCAGAAAGACTTGCCCTACATGAAAGAACGTCTTTCTTAATGTTCTACCCTCACAAGCCAAAAGCCCTGGGTCATGGCAAAAATAATTGCTTCTTTGGTAAAACCAAAATTCAGAGGCTTATCATATCTTGAAGATGGCCTTTAGCTTCACAAGCAACCTCCATTCATCCATAGACACGTCATCCTGCAAAAAATTCAATTACAGTAACAAGAACAACTCATAAGTCATCGCAATTTTAATCATAAGAGCAACATAATACCAAAGCATCCAAAATTATTATGGCATGAAATGTACTTATTGCTTAAAAGACCATGAACTTTAGTGAAGTTAAATTGTCAAATGTTGAAATCGCTGAAATTGAGCCAAAAGCATCAAAACATTATATAAACAGGGCTAATCTGGGTAAAAAAAAAATGATGTATGAAAAAGCCATCAATCTCATCCCATCCAATATCATTACTGCCGAATCTCATGTGTGTTCCCTGTCCCATCCTTCTTGAATTTCTTCCATTTTTTTTCTGAAATATATGAATATGGCAGCTAAAGCTGATAAATTCAACTTTCAAGTTACGCATCTTTTGCATCCTGTTTTCACCCTCCAGAATCGCAATGAGTGACCTTCAAAAGTTATATTATTTTACAGAATCCCAGATACCTTCATCTCACATTATTTTACAATTTCTGGAGTATTTTTCTTTTAAATTATTTCCATGTAAAAGCTCATAGTGATATATTCGAATTTCATGTTCATTAAAAAAATAAAATTTTAAGCATCAACTTTCACCTTCCCATTGAGAAATTTTCAACATTTAATACTCCATTTATAAATCAAATGCTTCATTGTATTTACAAGCAACTATAAGAGCATTCAGACCATTCCTTCTCATTTTCAAGAAACCCATTTCTCATACAAAATTAAAATAGGTCACACCAGACTTTCTAAAAATTCAAAAATAATAATATACAAAAATAATAAATTCTACAAAAAAAATTTCCAATAATTGGAGTATTTGCTTTATTTTGTTGCAAAAAAAATATTTTTTAATAGAGAAATTGTGAATAGTAACTTTCTCAATAGAGAAATTTACTATTGCATTTTTAGAAATTTTTCTGAAAATAGAAACGTTGATGTGAGATTTCTCCCCAAGATTTCCCATTCTAGAAATTAAAGGGGGGAGAAATGAAGGTTTAGAATGACTGGTGTGAATGCCCTAACGAATATAGGTATCATCAAAATCATGATTTCGACAAACCATGAAAGTAAATTATAGCATTAAACAGTAAGAACCCTTACCCGATAATTAGCTTTGAGTAAATCAATAGACCTCCGAGAGATACGACTCACGAGCTCATCTTCTTCATCGAAATGCCTGCCAAACATCTTTTGTTGTTCCTCCGCGTTGGTACCAATAATCTGCCAAGGAAAAAGTAAAGAATAATTAGCTTTGATCAACAACCAAGGCATGTAATCCTTGCAATATTTTCTAAGAACGACATATAAAAGGTTCAAAGTAGATGCATGGAACTATAAAATCATTTCCAGTTCTTTTCTATGATATTGCATTTTCATTTTCTCAAGATTTAGGTGGACATGATCCACGGATTTAAAGCTCTACAGAAGGATAGGGGTAATACTGGATTGGAAGATCATCGAGTATTTACATCTACCAGAGTACCTATATCCTTGAGAAGCTAGAATCGTGATGAAAGTAGGAATTTCAGCTTCAAAACTAATATAAATCACAATTTCAGTAAATATGTCCTCTTGGAATTTACTTAATTAACTTCTACACGGGGCATGCTGGTCTAGAGAATTGTGGAACATTTAAATCTGGAGTGGAACTCCTTCCTATGAGAAAAATCCATTTTCAAGAAGTTAAAATCTCGCATAAACAAATAGCTTAAAAACTTTTAAATCACAACTTATGAGAATCTGCCTATAAGCATTACCTAATTTACTTGTACTTCTTATGATGAGATCATATAATTGTATGTTCCTTCTCTAGATACTGACGGATATAAGAGAGACAGATATGGTTGAAAATATCATGATGTAATGTTGTAGAGTTATGCATCCTTTCTTGAAGTGGCCAAAATAAGTGTCAGTTGAGATCCTACCAATGCTACTCCATGTTTGGAACGAAGGTAACTTCTGAAATATTTCAACATGTTTTGGTAGGTCCATAACTAGTAAATCAGTCAATCAGCCTATTCATAAGGGTCTGGACGATTTAACAGAGGGGCACTATAGCATAAGCATTTGGAAATTGCCGTTCCATCGTGAAAACTGATTTGAATATTGTGGAAGATAACATGGGCAAAAAAACTGGATTCCAGGCTCCAGCACAGGACAGAAGCTGAAGAGAAGGGTGACAGACATACCTTAACCGCCACCGCTTGTCCCCCCTTCTTTGCATAATCAACAGATTTGTGATTATTCTCAATGGACGCAATTCGACCAATATCAATGAAATCCCTCGAAGGTATACAAAGTGGAGTACCCACCTGTGTAATTAAGTTCAAATAATCAGATACCATAGACTCAACCTCTTGCAAAAATAGTAATTAAGTTCAAAAGTGAAAAATTACACACACAATGTAACTGATCTATAACCCAAAAACAGAAATGCTAGAATTTATCTTCTGCATATTGATTCCAGACGTGAGAAGATAAACACACAAAGAAAATAGTGAAAATGCATTTTAGTTGTCAAAATGCATCATACCCTGCGTTGACAAAATTAAAATCATTAAACAGATGGGATGGTAATTTAACAAGCACAATCCACTCCCATGCGATAGATTCAGGATGCAGAAAAAAATATAGCACCAAACAAAAAGGACTCAAAAGTAACAAAGGAGCAATTTAACTAATAAGCAGTCAGTGAATGCGGAATGCAAATTAAAAAACAAAGCATTCAATGAGCAAATCAAAAAACGAAACAGAACCAAGTAGTAATTATTAACTACCGCTTTTTGTAAGTTTCAAAAAAATTTGAAACATACCTTAGCAATGCCTTCAACAACTTCAACCCCCAAAACAATGGGGTCCTTCTTATTGAAACAACAGCCCTTAGCAATCCGGAGAACGCATGGAAAGACCGCTTCATCTGCAGCTTCCTTCTTCTTTTCTTCCTTTAGGTTGTCAATGTAGGCCTTAAACTGATCGAACAAGTGGTATATGATATCTGCCATAAATATCTTGACACCTGCTTCATCAGCAAGTTCCCTGGCCTCTGGCGTCACTTTGACATCAAAGGCCAAGATTGTTGCATATTCCTTTTTCTTCTCAAGCATGACACTAGCCTTCATGACGTCCTTCTTGTGCACAGGGCCTATGCTTATGCCACTAACAGGTATATTTACAGCTGGAGATTTTAAGAACTCCAGCAGTGCTTCCAATGAACCGAGAGTGGAGGCCTGAACACAAACACCCTCACCAGTTTTATCTATTCTGCTCAACACTGACTTCATATCTTCCATGGCTGATTCCTTAATATCATCTATATCATCATCAGGCCCCACTACGTACAGACCGGTGCCGGCAATTGCATGTTCAAGTCCCTAGGTAAGGTCAAACGATAAGATACAATAAATGTTCCCCGTGAACCAAGCAAAGGCATATAAAAAAGAAATCCAGAGTCACCTAGCAATTGCATATTACAAGTAGTATGGCTGTAACTTTAAAGGATGAGATAACAACAAATAGATATATAAGAAAAAGAGGTGGCACAAAAACAAATTCGCTCCTCAAAATTAAGCAGCACAAAACTAATACATGAGTTTAAAAAGAATCAGACGAATTAATAGTTTTGAATGGCCACAATTAGAGTTCCTGATAGCTTACCCTTTTTTGGGGGCAATTGCCTGATAGATAAGCATCTATTTCATTTCAACAAAATATAGATACAAAAGTATGTAAAAATCCTTGTATACTAACTCACCTGTGCAGTAATCTTGATACCCTGGGCAGCCTTAATTTCTTTATGATGCAAATAAGTTCCCTGTCACAAAAACACATCAACAGTTCATTGCTAGACCACCAAAAACAAAAACAAAGTTAATGCAGACAAGTTTCCGGTCCATTAACTAGTGCATGATATCTTATAATTTTTTCTCTCTTTATGAGCTTCCACTAGCCATCAATGCAGATTACTGTGTATCTTCAATCCCATGTGAAACAAGGTTGCCATAATCTACCTCCCTAACCAATTGTAACCACATGACAGTCTCATGTGAAGCAAGGTTGGCATATACAACAGCACATGCCCAGATTTCAATTCACCATTTTCCCACAAAAATACCACAAGTTTCAAAAAATGCAAACCTATGTAATTTCTTTAACTGCAGACAGTATAGATACAAGACTGTAACAGACTCTTCGAACAGAACAAGGCAATTTATGAAAAGAAATGCATGGTTTATGATGGGATATACAGAGAAAGAAACAGCCTCAACATATTGCTCACATAACTTCTAAATTTCATATGGATTACGACAAGATAATAAACATTAGCCTCTAAATATGAGAGCAAATCTGATCTATGAAATAGGATTGCTGAAACAATAACCTGCTTTACAAGAAGTACTAACACAAAAAACTAGCAAAAATAAAATGGAAAGCCAAATGGACGAGCAACACCGAAAAACAATCAGATACAACTCCCCTCCAACCATAACATCAAGCTCAGCCTCCACAAGATGTCTAACATTTCTCAAAAAGGGAAACTAAAACCGATCATACCTTAATGCGCAGTTCTTTCATTGGATGGGGTGTTAGTAAAGCTCGAATATTGGTCACAATAGGTCCCTGTCAATAAAAATCATACCTCAGATTTTGATGAACATAATATTTTGGTCCAGAGCAATATAAAAAATTTATATCTAAAATTACCTGCATACCGCAAACAACTATCTGATCTCCTTCATGAAGAACGCCATTAACTAATACAACATCAATGGTTGTCCCGTGGCCTTCAACAACCTTAACCTCCAAAACCGTACACTGAAAAACAGTTCAAAGTTTAGTTCACTATTAATATCTCCCACAATCTAGGCACAATATCGAATCAAGTCTCAGATCTTCTAATACCTGTACTTCATTACTGTAAGTAAGTTTTTCAACCATTGTCTTCTGCGTCCATTGAACCAACCACAACAACATATCCGGTACACCTTCGCCACTGTTTCAAACACAATCAAACGCATGGCACTCGTTATAAAAATTCCATCTTTGAATGAATATGTTCTGCAGTATAGTAAACCAACAATGAGCTGGACTTTGATCACAAAATACCTGATAGCACTTGTTGGTATAATACTGTAAGTGTCTCCCATATCTTTGTTCTTGTAGTATAATTCAGTGTTTAATCCTTGTTCTTTAAATTGCGTAACAATCTGAAATGATTAGCTCAAATGATTAGCAACGGTAAACTCTAAGAAGGCCCAAGTTACGTAAAAAAAAATATTCAAGAAAAGATGAGAAATTAATAACCTGAGTAAGCCTCATGTTGAACTCAATCTGGACATCTTTATTTTGTTGCTTCATTGCCTTAACAATAGGTGCATTCTTGCAAGTTTTCCACCCATAGAGTCTATCCACCTGCAAATTGTTAAATCCACAACGCACAGTCAACCACAACATTAACAAGGGAATAAAAGCCATAACAGAGGGTAATACTTAACTATAATACTGCAATATTATATCTACCTTATTCAAAGCGACAATGAATTCAGTGTTCCTCATTTTCAGGAGATTGAGAGACTCAATGGTTTGTGGTTCCAAGCCGTGCATTATGTCAACAACCAGAATCGCAATGTCACAAAGACCTGAACCCCTAGACCTCAAGTTTGTGAAGGATTCATGTCCAGGGGTATCAATAACCAGTAGACCAGGAACCTTTAGCTTTGCATCAGCTTTGAGTTCCTTGGTTCTCTCTCGTATGTTCTCCGCTGGGAAGTATGTTGCACCAATCTGCTGAGTAATTCCACCAGCTTCACCTTCCTGAACATTAGTTCCCCGAATACAATCAAGAAGTTTGGTTTTACCAGTATCCACATGGCCCATGATGCAGCAAATTGGGGATCTGAGGTTACTCTCACCATCATTGGGCTGAGAATTTGGATTTGGTGTACCCTTCTTTCCCACTGGATCCTTCTGCTTCTTTTTCTCAGTAACCACTTTCTCGGGCTGGCTTCCTTTATCTTCAACCTCCTGTGATTTAACAGCTGGCTTGGGAGCAACAACTTTTTTCTCAAGCTCAGGCTCAGATTCAGACTCTTCTTCGTCAGCAAAAGCACTTTTACCAGGCAGTTTGAGATCAGCATCATCCCAACTCTTTGCATCCCACTCATCCTCCTCCTCCTCCTCCTCCTCCTCCTCCTCCTCAACTCCATTCTCTTCAACCACACTTGAAGCTTCGGTTGTCTCCTCCATGCTCACCGTATCCATTTCTTCAACCCCCTCAGGTTCAATAGAATCCACCTCAATCACATCTTCTTGCTTGTTCTCCTTCGCTTCTAAGCTTTCCACAACACTTTCTGAGGCCACACCGTTACTTTGAGATTTGCGTTGTTTTGATTTCTTTGTTTCATACTTGGGTCGCTTTGTGGGGGCATCCGCAGCATCACCAGTAGGGAGGGGCAAACCACCTGCATTGGCAAGTATTTGGTTCCTCATTGCCTCTCGTCGCCTAGCTTCTTCCTTTTGTTTCCCTGTTAAAAGTTTTCCTTCCAGTTTCTTCTTCAAGAGTTTCTCCTTTTCCCTTTCCTTCTTCGCACGCTTTCTCTCTTCCTCAAGCCTTTCCAGTTCCTCTAGCCGCTTCCGCTCTTCCTCCTCCTTTCTCAACTTCTCCTCTTCCTCCCTCTTCTTTCTTTCCTTCTCTTCATTTAACCTCGCAAGCCTCTCCTGCATCTCTCTAACATGCTTTGGGACTTTTTTATCGGTTGCTTTACTCTTGGTTTCATTCTTTGTCTCTTCTTGTTTTGCTTCGTCAACAGGTGCAGCTGCAGCAGCTGCTGCGGCCGCCTTTTTCTCTTTCTCCTTCTCCTTCTTCTTTTTCTTCTTCTTTGCAGCAGCAGTCTCCGCACCTCCCTCTTCAATTTCCTTTTCAACTCCAGCATCGGCCATCTCATCTGGCTGAGGTTGAATCTGATCTTTGTCTTCCAGTTGAGGAGCCGGAGCCGGAGCTGATTTTGAAGTGGAAGGCCCGTCACCAAGCTCTGCCAGAATTTTGTCCAGGTCATCCTCCTCTTGAGCAGTCCTTCCACTCTTCTTTTTCTTCTTTTTGTTCTTTGAAGTTTCAGGCACATCCTCGGACACCTGCTTGTTATTCTTAGAACTCTCAGCTCCATCGTTACTGGTGCCTATAACAGGCTGTTCAGTTTCAAGCAGCTCTTTTGATTCAACAATTGCATCAAAAGCATAATTATTCTTCTTTTTGGAAGACTTCTTCTTACCAGAAAATTTAATAACAGATGCATCTTCATTCTCATTTTTATCTGCCCTATCGGCTGAGGCAGAGACAGGCAGATCCTCTTCATTTTCGTCATCAATCAAAGCTGTATTAATCAAGTTACTGCTTTTCTTTGAAGACTTTGAAGACTTCTTCTTACCAGAGAATGTAATCACAGCATCCTCTTCCCCTTCTTCCTCATCCAGATCGTCAAGCCCGCCAAAGCTAGATCCCGCGAATGAATTAGTATCACTTTTCTTATTAGAAGACTTTGACGATTTCTTTTTCCCTGAGAAGTTCATAACGGGATCATCATCATTATCAGAATGTAGTTCAGAAACTAAATTATCAACCTCTCCATCCTCATCCTCGTCATCAGCAATTGCACTAAAAGCAAATGAACTACTACTGCTCTTTTTCGACTTTGATGACTTCTTCTTCCCCTTAAAAGCTACTTCCACTTCTTCCTCATTGCTGGCACCATCATCTTCATCACGAGTTACACCAGATTCATCCTCCTCCTCTCCAAGTAACTCGAAACTGGACGCTGCAAACGCATTGTTACCCCCACCCTTCTTTGACTTCTTTTTCCCAGCAAATTGCACAACATGCACATCCTTGTCCTCTTCCTCAACATTCTTATCATCTAAAATCTCGTCCTTGGGTTCAAAATTCTTAACGCCACCCTTCTTCCCTTTCTTTTTCCCACCAACTGGGGCGACACTCTCTTCCGAAGCTGCCTGTCCCTCAGACAACTCTGTCCCTATCCCATACTCATCATCATCAATCACCATTGCCTTTTTCTTAGATTTCCCTCCCTCGCCCTGTGGGGCAGCTGTATCGTCATCTCGAGCAGTAGGCTTCTTTCTCCCCATTCGGATTCAGTTATTTCGACTAATGAAATAACAAAAAGAATATTCCAGAAACAAATAGGATAGGCCTTCCAAAACCCTCGACAAATACAACACTGCACCAAACGACGACAAAAATAAGAAGAGTCGCAGATAAATCAACACAACAAATATCTACTCCAAACAATTGTATTGGATTCATACACTCCCTATGAAAAATGAAATTACCAATGAGTTTAAATTTTTTAGACAGTCGGTAGAAAATCTTTTTATTCCACCAAATCTAGATTGAACGTCAACTCATAAAAAAATCATTAATGACATGTTTTAAACGCACTAATGGAGAGCTGTCGCTCAGCCAGACCCAATAGCATAAAAATACTCAATGAAATTAAACTCTTCAAGAAAGTTACTAACCTAAATTGAAGAGTGAATGAGAATAAAATCATGACAGCGAGTATAGGAATATAATAATTCAGAAGATACAAAGCATTATACCATGCTTTAACGATTAGGCATAAATTATTTTGAAAGATAAAACCAAACACAAGAGGAAACAAGAGCACACCTTCCAAAACCCTAGACAAACAACAATACCCTAATAATCATCAAAATAAAAATTGGAACAAACAAAATCAACAAAGCCTGTAACTACACCAGCGTATAAGCATTGGAGTCATTCCACAAATCTACACGTGCAAATCCTAAATCTCTTCAGATCCTTAGTGATTACTACCTGGGAATCAAGAGAGGATGTAAACAAGATGATACTGGTGTCCGCATCAGTAAATCATGGAAAACTCCCTGTATACGTGTGGGAGTAATCTGCCAATTCTGTGTCTATATGTGTTTCGCCTTAAAAAAACTGTAATATCGATAACAAAATCAAACACAAAAGCTGCATGAAAACAAATGAATAGATACATAATAGTATAATAATATTCCAAAAACCAAAAAACAAAACAAACAATTATCAAAAATAAGAACAGAAACAGATAGACTAACAAATATACAAAGTCATCAAACATGCTTTCTTTCTTGGCAATTATAAAACATGGATTTCGTATATCCAAGACAGTTCAATGCCGATTCTAGATCTTGTTAGAAACCTAACAATCACATACCCTGCAATCAAGAGTACATGTATACAAGATTGTACTGATGCATATGTAAATAAACCATACAAAAGCTGTGTGTATATAAATTTGAGTGAAATCTCATCTGCGTGTAAATGCATTTCTCCTAAAAAGCAGCAAACATAAAACAAATAACAAACATTTTGGAACCCTTGACGAAAACAGCCATACAATGATCAAAAAAGAAAGGCACAGATAATCAACACAATTCTGGTTTATACACATAGTAAGACATCGAATTCAAAGATTCAAATTCCAATATACTGATTTTAAATCTGGTTAGAAACTTCATGTAATCTGCAAATCCATGTGTCTATACGCGCTTCAACTCAGAACAAATCAGTACTTTCGAAAATAAATCAAACACAAAAACAACAGAACATAGAACAATATTAATAACACAAAACAACAAAAAAGCTCAAAATGAAAACAGTTGCTGAAAAATTAACAAAAATTAGATCCATACACAGCGTAAGGCATCGAATACATATAATCGAGATCAAAACAGCATAAAATTGAATAAAACAAACTATAAATCTCGATAATTGTTAAACAGCTACATACCCTGGGGATCAAGAGATGCTCATAAGATAAAACGAGCTGCGTGTGTATATAAATCGCCAAGATAAGTTGGACTGGAGGAATATAACACGCCGAGAGAAATAGAGAGAGAGAGAGAGAGAGAGGATTGGCACGGACTGGGAGAAGAGGTTGTAATAAGCGTGGGATTCTAGGGTTGGGTTAGTAATCGGGTCGGGTTTGGAATCCGGGGCCGTTTCCCGTGTTTGATTATTTGAGCTGTTTTGTACTTTTAACCAGCGTGTTCTCGTGGAGCATGAGTTTGCTTCGGTTTCATATCGAACTGAATACAAACAATATATCGGAATACATCATTATAAAATCGAATTGATCAAAATATGTTTTAAAAAATAAACTAATATAAATCGAAAAAAATTTGGCTCATCTTGGTTTGGTCCCAAACCGAATTACAAAGAAAATAAAAAACAAAATTTCTAGAATGTTTAGACTGGTGTATCTATCGTGATTCGTAACCCTAATTAAAAAAAATAAAACTATTTCAACCAATAAAATTAATATGAAAACCGAACCGATATAACCGAAAAATCGTGGAACCGAAATAAAAAAAAAATGGGCTAAACATGGGCTGTTAATTGGAGATGGCTCTTAACTAATTTTACAATGTTGGTCTAATTTTCAAATATTATGTGTACAGTAAAAATTAAATTTTTTTTTTTTTATCATTGTAACAAATTTAATTTAAATCCAACCATATAAAAATTTAGATAGAGATAGGATGTCTCCCCTTGTGAAAATATAGAGTTGTAATCTCGGGCTCGCAATTGATTGATTTGGATATAAAGTGACATAACAAGTAATTTGGGAGAAAACCAACATAATAAATAACTTGGAGGTATTGAGGGGGCTGCCCATAATATATAGAGAGAGAGAGAGAACGGATCAGGGAATAAAAAATTTTACAAAAAATCTTACAAATTTTTTAGGCTGTTGGATCTGCAGCGATCAATGGCTAGGATATATGAGAGAGAAAGTGGAGAGAGAGGATACATTCGAACCGTTAATCGCTGCAGATCCAACGGCTTAAAAGATTTGTAAGATTTTTTGTAAAATCCTTTATGTCTTGATTCGTTCCCATATATATATATATATGAGAATGAATCATGGAATAAAGATTTTTACAAAAAATTTTACAAACTTTGTTAGCCGTTGGATCTGAAACGATCTAACGGCTAGGATATATCATATTTTTCTACTCTCTCTATTTCTTCTTATATATCATAGTCGTTGGATCGCTTAAAGTCCAACAGCCAACAATGTTTGTAAGATTTTTTGTAAAAACCTTTGTCCTATAATCCCTTCCCTAAATATATATCCATCTATACTATTATTAAAAGCAACTCATTTTTGGCAATTATTTTGTAGACTTTTTTGTACTGCTTAATTTACCCCTTCACAAAAAATAATTCTCAATTGACTATTTTGTATTTTAGCTTATTTATACCTTAATTTGAATTTTCGGATTTGGCGCCCCAATTTGAATGTTCAAATTTGGAAGGGCGGTTACGAAAATTGGTTATCATTTTTCCCTATAAATATGAAGAAAATGCATTCAGAAAAAACTTCCCTCGTATAACTTAACTTAGAAGTAGGTTTAATATAATCTCTTTATAATTCGATGTATCAAGCGATTGAGTTTGACTCTCTTTTATATTATTGTTACACTTCACTTTCCATCCATATTTTGAGCGATTGAGTTTGTCTCTCGTTCATTATATTTTTGTCCACTAAAAGGTTGTAATCAATGAAGGTATTGATTAATGAAAAATTCTTTTATTGTTTGGTTTCTCATTTGATTGCAATACTTATTTCGATATAGCCATACGCTATTAAAGAAATCCTGGAACTATTGTGTTAAGAACCACAATCCGCCTCTATAAGTAAACGTAACCCTATTTTGAATAGGATTTCATCCTTCAAAGAGTTGGTTTAATTTAAAAAAGGATAACAATTTTTAACACTAGAAGGAGGGCTCGTCTTGACTAATTTCAAATTATGGCGAGTACTTTCTAGAGAAAAGAATTAATATGTTCAAGAAAAGCCCAGCCTGGGGGCGATAATCCGAAATGTTATTCTTAACCGCTTTTCTGTTCAAATTTGATTGAATCATTTCTACACTTATTTTTGTCAACTTTAAGGTTGTGAAATTCGATCTCTACCGCTCAAATTAAATATTTACATGTTGGGAACCAAATTATAAAAGGTTTCAACGATCCAACAGTAGATTTATCTACAATCGATATTTGAAATTTGTGCATATTAACCGCTTGTTTGTCTAGATTTAAACTATTATGTTTGAAGCCTATTTTGACCACTTTAAAGGTATTGGAATTCGATCTCCACCATTTAAATTAAATATTTATCTGTTAGGAACATACTTCTAAAAGGGTTTGACGATCCAACGGTGGATTGATTCCTAATCAACATTTGAAATTGCCAGTGCATGTTAACCGCTTTTCTACCCAAATTTGAACGATTCGGTTCGAAGCCTATTTTTATCAATATAGAAGTCATGGAGTTCAATCTCTACCGTTCAGATTAAATATTTATATGTTGAAAATAAAATGCTAAAAGGGTTCAATGATCAAACCGCGTATTTGTGCAGAATTGATATTTGAACTTGGTTATATAGTGAAGAATATTTCTATTTTCCTAATATGAAAAGCCTAACAAGTGGCAACATCTACTAAAAGACTTGAGAACCAAAAGAAGTCGATTATTAATAGTTGAGTATCATATTAACGAAGTCAATTTAAGAAAAAATTTAAGTTTCATTTGTCCGATTTTATTCAAAATGACCAAATGAGAGGGGCATAATTGTTTACATCAAGATTTAAATTTAAAATTTAAATTATAATATATTTTTATTCCCATAATTCAATTTAAATTCAAAAGAGTGGTTATGGGAAGTTTACAATAATTTTTTTTTTAAATCAAAGGACAAAACATTCGGCATTCGGAAAAGAGGGCTACACACAAATCATCTCAAATATGGATTTTTTTT
>MKEJ01030159.1:0-12943 GCA_001753735.1 Embelia ribes
CCTAAATCACCAAAACTCATGAAATTGGTTAATTGGTGATTAGATAATCGTTAATAACGAGTTATTGTGGTTAATTTTTGTGTAGGAGTTGTGTGAGCACAAGGTGTTTGGGTGATGATACTAAGGCTCATATCCAAGGATTCTTAAAAGAAAATCGCTAATTCTAACGAGGTGCGTAGCAAAAATTGAACCCTAATCCATTGAAATAATTGTATAAAAGTTGTGCTTTCTAGTATAAATTATATAGAGGAAATTGGATTATTTCGCAGTTATACGGATAAATTTGCACCATTTTACGAAATAGACATAACTCTCTCTATAAAATTCAGGATTAAGCTCTGTTTAAACTATTGGAAACATAATTGAATGGAAAATTTCTATTGTCAATGAGCTTTTCAACCATACTCAATTTGATAGGAAAAGGTGTTCTACAATTTTTCAGTAATTCACTAAAGTTCAGATTTTTTGTTTTTGAGACAAATTCTATTGATATGATCTTGTGAGATGCATTGCAGGCCTTGTGGACCTTGAATAGACATGTTATACATGTTGATAAATGTTAGAATAATTGCAAGAATGGACTTATAAAGGTAACTTAATCATTCACATAGTATGGTATATTACGACAAGTATGGTATGTGATAGGCCTAGGAAACTAGAGGTCCAATGTTTGTTAGGACGTATTCCAAAGTTGGGTTGTGACAAGTTGGGGTAGGCCTACGAGGTTAGTACACCCTTAGGGCCATAGGAGAGGAGATTTATACTTTTCAGCAAGTATGGTGGATGATGGCCTCAAAAGTCTCCCGAGGGGATCCTTGCACTTGCAGTGTCTTCACGCTTAAAGTTTCTAAAGGACAGGTATTCCGAGTGGGAGGACATGCATCCCAGTTGGTTGTATGATTTATGTTTTGATGATTCATGTATTACATATACTATTTTCATACATATTGAGATGGGATGGGATGGATGAGTATGATTTATGCATTTATTTCATCTGCATTTTTGTTACATATATAGTTGTCGTTATTTCAATGGTTTAGACATCATTTTTACTCGTGCCTACTTGGTTGGTTTTTGCTATTATTATTTTGCATGAAAACGCTAAGTATAACTAGGAGTTGGGAGTAAGAGGAATTAAGTTAGGACAGGTCAAAACTCACTCGAGGATGGTCTCATCTTTTCATTCAGTCTTTCTCATTTTGTTATTACATTTCATACAGTTGTAAGCCATTGGCCCATGATGCTAGTTCATTTCCTTTTGAATAAGTTGTAAGGCCAGAAAATAGATAATAAAGCCGATTTGAGTTAATATCTGAGGCACTATGGAGTAGTTTCTTTCAATAAAACATGATGGTTGGTGTTTTATGTTGACGTTGCGATGTGGTTGGATGATAGTGACATACTCGGGGTTGTCTAGAGAACCTGAAGCATTACAGATAGGTTTACAATTACATAAATGGGGGCAATCCTAAATAAATATATATGTAACCATTGAATGCCCATAAAAAATTCGCTTTGGGATAACAACTCATGAACCCCAATTTTTGGACAGAGGAGCCAGCGACAGTGGGGATTGGTGTATGGTATTATTAGGTTCAACAATGCTAACATTTTGAAGTTAGTTAATAAATTGTTATAAATAGGACCATAAGAACCATATGAAATTATCTTAATACTACAAGAGCCATTTGCAATTTGCCTCCAACATTTTATTTCTGGTCCTGTATAAATGAAGTATATATATATAACAAATTAATATGAAAAGATAAAATGGTAGGGCATACAATGATGGGAAATTAAATGATGGACAAGTTTGTGGAGGGGTGGGGAGATGTTTGACAAGCCAAACCAGAAAACCAAGCCAATTAGATCAGCTGCATTCATCGGAATTGTTCAATAACTCCAAAGCACCCAACATTTTGGGATGCCCTATTTGCACTTGTGCTATTGGCCCACAAAAGCAACTTTCTCCTCCTCATCATTAATTTCATATATGTCTTGGTTATGGGTCCCTAAAGATTCCAAGTTCCACGTTTCATTTTTTAAGTTTGTACAATTGTATTGGCAAATGAATAAATGGAAAAGTTTTTTAAAGACTAGGACAATATAAATTAAATAATAAGATAAAGTTAAATCTTCAAATCACAAAAACCTTAGGAAACGAGTTGTATATAGCAGCGAGGGATGACGTGCAGTTTTTACATGCCTGAATCTCCTCCTCCAATAGCAATAAGAGACGGTATACATTGCTAGTGTGAAATAATAGGCATGGTAAGGTTGTCAACATGCTAATCTTTGCTACAAAGGGGGCCACCTAATTGTGCTAATCAATGTAGATGTTTTTTAGGCGATGAAATGATAAATTCAAAGTAAGATAGGTAACCTTTTGTTATTACAGTATAGAACTGTATTTTTCAGAGAGGAACACACAGCTCTTGAAATAAGAATTTCAATCAAAACAGTTTGGTGGAAGTATTGGCAACAACAAAGAGCTCAGGTTCTGTACTCCAGCACGAGACAATGAGTTGCCTTTTGGAAGATCAAGACGAAAGGTTGTCTCATAAATGCGCAACAACCCATCGTGGATCGGCAATCATCCTGATATTTAGGCAATCTGCACGAGCATGAGCAATAAGTGCAACCCAATTCAAATTACGATGGAAACAAAGATATTGGAAAGCTCGATTAACCGCGAAAGAGATGTTGAATGAGTCAAGACATGATACTGAAGAGAGCCAATCATGCTATGGAAAAGGACAAATCATCAAATATATCATCATCAAACTGGCTCAATTAGGAGGAAATAAGCACAGTCACCCAATATGTTTACACCAAATATATTCAAGCGCTTAAGGATGTTACAAATATTACGTTGTTGAATTTCGAAGAAGTCTTCCAAACATACAGTACAACAACGCCAAGGAGGTAATGAAAGTTCCCAGGTCCTTAACCGCAAAGAGCTGCTGCCTTTTAAAAAGAAAAACTCATTACAAGGATATCGTCAACATAAATAAGTACATAAATATAGTAACAAATGGTATGTTAAATAAATGGTGGCAATTTCCAATAAATACTAGAAAAATAAGCGAGAAGAAGTGTTGGCTGAGGCGCGAATAAAAGGTGCAAATCATACATGATTTTATTTTTTAGAAAGTTAAAAATAATAATTTTTAAACAAATCATATATGTTGCTACTAGGAAATGGAAGGTTGATGACGGTAAAAGGGTCTTCAAAGGAAGGTATGGTGAAAGTTGTTGGATTGGCATAGTCGCTACTCCAGAAGCATCTTGACAGAATCTTATCTAGGTCCGATGAGTGCTAGAGGATTTTGAGCTCATTGGGATGGGGACAAAGAAGCTAGCAAATAGGTAGAGTCGAGATGCGTACAAGTAGACTGGATGGTCGATTGTGCCAAAAATAGAGATTATGTGATGATTAACTCAAAATCCTATTATATACAAAGTTTTGGGATCAATAACGTGATAAATAAGGTACACTTCAAGGCGAAACTATCTCCACCATCGAGAAGGGCCAAAACCATCTTATATTTCGGAGAGAGGTCATCCAGACGGATGCCCTTGAGTCTCTTGAAATGTTTCTTGGACGGGGTTATTGAGACAATCAGACCAGATTTTTGGTGAAAAATCTTTGACTGTGTCTAAACTTATTACTTGACGAGATTTCCATGTATAACTATTATATACTTGCATGTGTTTTGTATTAGGGTAACGAGATCACCCTGTATTTATTGTGATGCTCCAACTCTATTTTAGAGTCTTATTTGAGGGACTTTCAAATGAGAAAAACATAAAGAGGAGCAAGACGAGTTAAATCCAAAAGAGGTTCTTGGTGTGTAATATCGAGGCAAAATTTTGGTATTATAGGTGGTTAGCAGTGAGTTTTTATGTGACTTGATCTATTATAGTGAAAGCTTGGGAAATAATCCAATTTTTGACACATTTCGATCTAATTTTCTTGTTCGCTTTATTTTGATGTTGCTTTCCTTTATTTATTTTTGGCTTTGTGAAGCTATTTTCTAGAGTCGGATATCAAGTTCTGAAATCCACAAAATGGTTATTGTTGGTCTCTAAGATTATTTGATATGTCAAAAATAAATTTAAATTTACACTAATCGGCATTTGTTTACGTCAATTAGAATTCAATGAGTTACTTCCCGTTTGAAAATGCCTAGATGATTATAATCGTTTTATATGAGCTGATTAGCTTTTGTAAATTATCTTGGTATGAAAAATCACATTGCATTGGACCCCCTACTAATACAAGGTTGATGTAGAGTGATCTGACATAAATTTTTCGTACCCCAGACGAATGACATTTTTCTTTTGACAAATGTATGTTGAACTCATATCTATATATATACTAGCGAAGAGCCTCGTGCTTTGCACGGGTCACTATTTTATCTATTTTATCTTTTTGTCACACTGTAAATTCATTTAGATAATGTTTACTTCATTATTTAAATTGTCATTGGTTAATTTATTTGCTTTTTATAAAGTTAATGAGTGTATGGAATGCCAAATAAATCTGGGTCACAAAAAAAAATCTACTTTTGTTTAACATGTTAATTATCATATATTTATATTTTCAATGACGGAATAAAAATACATCAAAATACAAATCAAATATTATTAGTCCCAAATTTCACACAAAACTTTACCAAATTGAAATTGACTTGTGATTTCATTTATAATATTTTGATAATATGATGGAAGTGTATTAAAATTGTAACTAAATATAATTCAGTATACTAATCTATGATATATTATGGACTATATTTGGTAGTTCAGGTTTCAAACTTTAAAAAGTGAGTAAATAATATATTATGGGCTATATTTCATTTTTCTAATGTACTGAAATATTTGTTTATGTTAATATTGAACTATATATTCGTAGAGTTACTAAACCTATGATATATTTTTCAATTAAATTTCACATACCAAAAATATATGAATATTTTTGTATCAACAAATCTGGATATATGACATATGCTAATATGTAGTGGTTCCTCTTTATATAAATGGAAATATGTCATATATTCAAAACCATTTAAAAAAAAATCTATATATTTGTATATCAATCCCTTGAAAAGAGCCAGAAATTTTGGATATAATGAAAATGGGCAAAAAATTGTATCATATGACTAAGTTTTTTGGGGTGTAAGTGTAATTTAATATATTAACTTAAAGAGCTTAGTTGTATCATAAATATGAGAGATGTTTGTGTAATTTATAAAAATGTGTAATACAAAAATAAGGAAAATTATCAAAAGTTTCCTAAAAATTGAAATTTTATAAGTTTATTCCTAAAAATTTTAATGTTATAAATTTCATCCTTAGGTTTTTAAGAGAAATCAAATAGATCATTTAGCCATGATTGGAACTATTAGACACTTGCCTTAGATAAAAAATCACATTAGATTAAAACTATTTTTAAATGAGTAAGGTTATATATAAGAATAATGACCATTGAAAAATCTTATATGTTTCAATTAAAGAAATATTTCTTTTTCAAAAAAAGGGAAATGGAAAAAAGGTATATTGTTATTACAAAATTAAATTTATTACCATACATATAATATTGGTTAATATTAGTTGAATGAAAAAAATAATAAAACATAAGCCCATATTTTAGTTCAATTAATAATATAAATTGTATCAATGAAAAAAATATTTTGGCAGTATGATATTAACATAGTAGTAAAAATATTAGCAAAACTAATATTTACTATATTTTATAAGAGTTTTTCCGAAATAACAACACATATAATAAATTAATATTATACAAAATTACTAAATTGATATTTAGTAAATTAGTAACTTAGTGTAATATTATAATATTAATATGGATTGCCTTTTATAAAAAACTTCTTTTACTATGTTGTATTTTAGTTGTATTTGCTAATATTATTCCATTTTATAAATTTATTAGTACAATGTTTATTATTAGTTTTTCAATTACTCATACGTGAATATTTATTAATAATTATACTATAATTAAATACTAACAAAAATATTAATAAAGTTAAGATTATGTTATCCAAAATTAACACATGAAATAAATTAAAAACCTTGGGAGAAATTGTAATTTTCAATGTCAAAGCAACAACTCATAGGTACATTAATAATTAAACTATTATAAATATTGATACATATTAATAAAGTTAATATAAATCTGTTCTATTAACACTTGTAATAAATAAAAAAAATGCTAGGATGAAGTTGTAATTTGCAATGTGAACACAAACAATTTGTGGCTATATTAATAATTATATTACTATATAATATTAATAAAATTAATATTAATTTATTTAAAATTAACACATGCAATAAATATAAAATTTTAGGGTTAATTTGTAATTTCTGCTTGGCAGTGTGAACACAAGCTCCTTGTGGAAGAAGCATGTCAACTGCCACTTATATATATAGTTTAATAAAATTAATATTAATTTATATAAAATTAACACATGTAATAAATGTAAAATTTTGGAGTAACTTTGTAATGCGAGCTCCTAGTTGAAAGAAGCATGTCAACTGCCTCATATATATATATAGTAAAGAAATATTGATAAAATTGAAATTATATTATCCAAAATTAACATATGTAATAATTGAAAAAGGTTGAGTGAAATTTTGCATTGATAAATATTAATAAAGTTAATATAATTTTATTCAAAATGAGCACATTTGATAAATAAATAAAACTTGGGGTCAAGTTGAAATTTGCGGCACGAACACAATTAGCTGATGGGTATATTAATAATTATATTATTATAAATGGTTAATAAATTAATATTATTTTATTCAAAATTAAAATATATAATAAATAAAAAATATGGGGTTAAAATTGTAATTGGCAGAAGCATCTTGTAGGAACAGGCATGTCCACTGCCGCTTATTATATATAGAGAGAGATATGTAATATGAAATTCAGATTCTGTCAACAACTGATAAAAGTAAGAAGCAAGAAGCTTCCCGGAAAGAGCACTAATTTGTTTAAAATATTACTTTTATTTCAAATTTCCTTTTCCTCCTCTTTCATCCCAAACACCATTAATCAATATTTAACTTAATACATGATTAGAATTAGTGTAATACATACCCTACCCCATTTCTTGCTCATACCTTTTCTAAATCGGAAAAAGATCAATTTTTGTTCGATACCCTTTATTGCATTGCCCCTTTTCTGATTTGGGTTTTCGATTAACTGTTGATTAGTAGTTTCATTTTTTGGCTTCTCATTCAGGTAACCTTCTAGCCAATGTATGAACAAAGTTTTAAGTTTTGCATATCAATTTGATGGTAAATTTTTGCTTTTGTTCATCAATTACAGGTCATTTTATGGTGGTTTGACTGAGATCTTGTTTAATTTTATCTGGGGTTCGGTGGGTCCCTGGATGTATTTGAAATTGGATTTGAATTTTAGTTTATATTGAGATCTTAAAGTAATTGGCTTATTGGATTTGGAACTATAATCAGTTTGATATCATCTTTATCCATAGGTTTCAAAGCTGTGGTATTGAAAAATTTGACTTTGATTACAGTATCGAGGAAAAATTGAGATTATTGGTTGGTTTGTGTTTTATTTTCGATAGAGATCATTAGGAGAGGGTTCGTTGGACTCGGCCTTAACGTTTCTGTTGATCCCGATTTTGGTCAAAAAGTGTTGACAGTTGTGTATTTGTGACACTGATGCAGTTGACAATTTTTTGAGATTATCAAAGAGTTTGTATCGAGTTCTTAAGAAGTTGTTTCGTAGTTTTTGTTTATATCGTCCTCGTGTGATAGGGACTTTGATCAAACGGGATCACTTTGAAGACATTTATTGTCCATATCAAGGAGAAACCCAAGCCAAACTAAGCTAATTGGCATTATATTTAATCTCCTTGTTGTGGCAGTTTAAATTGGTATCAAGATGGATCGCGAAGATTCTAACATAGATGGAGAAGAAGTGGATAGAGAAATTATCCCTCTCGAGCAGAACCGCCTCTATCGCACTGATTTTCTCGGGGCAGAGAGGCAAAATGCGTATATATTCGACGGAGAAGGAAATTACTATAAGAAGGAGTGGGATCTCCTGGAAGGTAAAGGTAAAGAGTTTTGTTGGTACCATGTAGTACTACCCAAAGGCAATAAAAAACTTACCCAATTAGCGCAACACCTCATTGGTGTCCTTTGCCCCCCTCTTAAGCTCCAAGACATTCTCTCACTCGTTAGCAACGGACCCTTTTGCGGACATGTTGATGGGGCCCTCGTTTTTCGGGTTAATTCACCGGGGCCTCCTTCGAGCAAATTCACATTTAGGATAGCTGCTAGGGTGACCCAGAATTCAGTTATTACTGTGTCTCTGGGGCGAGTCCCACGGCTGGGGTTTTCGCCCACGGGTAAGACTGTGTTTTCAGATATCCCAAGTGTGGAGAGTCCAAATTGTGTGAGGGGTGAGAATAATGAAAGGGATGTGAGTGTGATAAAAGAACATGTTTTAGAGAATTTTTTGACGATGAATCATTCTGAGGAGGCTGATAATCCAGTTCCGAAATCGGTAGCAAATCTTGTCGTTCACATTATAGATACGCATGTGGATCATCTCCAAGATGTTGTGACCAACCTTGAGATTGATTTGGAGGCAGTGGAATTTGAATTGGACAGAGGTATTTATTTCTCTTTATCTTAAATTTTTCTTTTTGTGTTAATTTCAACTTAAACTGTTCAATCTTTTTATGTCGCGGGAAGTTTGTTACCACCCTTCACTAACATCAACAGATGAAATATAGCATTTTATTCTGCAATCATATTTATTGTTCAGGCCAACCAGAAGGCCTATTTTTCCGAAAAGTTTTAAAAAACCTACGGCCCCGTCTATATGGAGAAAACTAAGATGCTGTTAAAAGCAAACTTTTAAGATATTTCAGTAGTACCACTGTTCCATAGTCTGTGACTCATGCTGATATATTTCCCAGATACTACCTACCGGTGTTTTGGTACTTACGAAAAAAATCAATCTGTTTTTGTTTTTATGTGCATAGATTGTTGGTCTATTTCAGTGATTCAATCTTGATTGCAGGTGGTTTTGCTTCGAAAAAGCAGATGCTAGATGATCGAAGATTCCCAAAAATGCATCTTGACTTGCAACGTCTCTTGCAGGTAGTAGTTTGTATCTCACTGCTGGCTGAAAGAGGAACCAATACAAATATAGTCGATGAGTATGACCTTCGAGAACAAATATTGGACTGGGAATAAAAAGGGCAATTGGCATTTCCTTAGTTATAGCTTAGTGACGGTTCTCCTAGTTATATTTACCTCTGATAACTTTTTGTGTGTTTTTAAATACAGGTTATTGCTCACGGGGAGCAAGTGTTCCCTCGAGTTAAGGAGAAGTGCTCTTCAAAGCCCTGGTTTGCAAGTGAAGACATCAACTCTCTTGAAGAGTTAATTGGAAGCCTCAGAAGGCTAAAGGAGAATGTCGGGTTTATAGCCAATCGTGTCATAGCAATTCAGGCTGGCCTGGACAGCTGGCAGTCAGAGCAAATAAACAGAAAACTATACTATCTCTCCTTCCTTTCAATCATTTTCCTCCCATTGTCCGTAATTACTGGAGGTCAGAATATTGCTTTCCTGTAGATATTTGCCCGAGTTAGCATCTTTTGGAACTTAATTACCAGATTGATTTTTATTTAATCTTATTTATCGATCCCAATTTACTTGATAATATTTCACTACGATGAATGATTTTTACATATGAACTCATCATTGCTAAAAACATTATTTAGAACTCTTTGAAATAACTTTTCTTGAAGCAAGTCCATAGAGTCTACATTATAGCACAAGGCTTGTTCACTTGCAGCTTGTAAGTCAGCTTCTTTGTGTACGGCTTAGAACCGACTTTTCAGGCAAATATGGTGGAGAACTAATAGCTGGAAAAACAAAGTTCCTAAGCTTATTTCTACTTTACTGTCTAGCATATCCTTGTCATTTTCATTGATAGTCAAAATAATTTCTCTGTTATTGGTTAGCATTTTATCCCTTTCTTTATCCTTTTCATTGGTACCCGTGTCTTATCCTTCTAAATAATAACAGATGATAAGCTAGCTTCTTCTCACCCCTTCTTTTGGAAAATATAAGTCTAGCTTCTTGGCTTATCAGCCGTACCTAAATAAGCACGTAGCAAAATTTTAAGCCCAACTTCGTTTGACACCATCACGATAGTACATGTGACAACCCGTGATGGGCACGAATACAAATGTAGTTGTTGGTGGTATGAAAACAGAATCAGTTTGTAAATTAGGTAGAAATGAATCCGGTTTGGCAGTAACACTGAAAGCAGGCTGCTGAAAATTACTCATGCTATATCCGCAGCTTACAAATATTTTGTTTGACTCTTATAACTAAATTTCATGGTCGGTTAATCTTTTCTTGGCTTATGTTAACAGTATTTGGGATGAATGTGGGAGGAGTGCCTTGGACTGGGCAGAGAGACCCTAAGCTGAAAGATGGTTTTCGTAACGTTATTCTACTTTGTATTGCGATGCTATTCTTTGTGCTCTTGTGCTTCATTATCCCGACTCTTTATGCTCGTATAATTGCTTGGGAAAGAAAAGGGGTTTTGAAGAAAAGCTGGTCTCTTAATAGAAAGTCATTTAGCAAAATAATCCACGATGAAGAAAGAGGTGGTGGTTACCTTCGGCTTTGAGGAAACTTACTGGTACACAATTATGTCCTTTTTTTTTTTCTTCCAATTTTCCTAATCTTCCTCATATGTGGAATATATAATGTATTTCCTTTGTATTTTCACCCTTCACTGAATTTGATTTATGATTCATTTCTCTAACACCTAGATTGTTAGTTTGTACAACTCTGCTTTGTAATGAAAATTGATCTTATACAAATATCAAAATATCCCTGATGGTATTCATGTTGGAGTTTTTTGTCCCGAAATTCATTTGCATTTCTTGTATTTTAAAATTGGCCATCATAAGTTTTCAGCGATCTCACTTTTTATCTTAATTTATGTTTGTTTGCACATGTCAACTACTTTTTGGAGAAATAGGGATGGTTTTTTTTTTTTCGATTTCGCCAAAGAACTCTGGTTGATAAAGTGAATATGCCACCATGCAAAAGAAAAGAGGGAAAATTTTTCTATTTTTGTTTCTTTGCGGGAAATACAATTCATTTCACAAAGTTATTTGCAATTTTTTGCTCTTCTATTAGTTCTTCCCATACAAAAGATCTCCCGGTGGTATAGTAGCTGGGTGAAATATCGGTTGTTAAAATGGACGTAATCACCCCTGCTTCCTACTTTGCTTGCTGATACATGCATACAGCTATTGCTTCCAATAAACAGTGCTCTGTCCCTGAGTTTTGAAAGACAATAAATCTCTAAATTCTCCACAACATTAGTCATTTTCATCTAGATTAGGAAAACTAGTAACATTTCCTCGTCGGATTGGATCAAACATTCATAGCACATATAAGTTTTTCTCATACCAATTGCATTAGCGAAGTGCATATACTGTTTGGTCGAAAAGTGCGGGTCTATGAGTGTGCAGTCTTGCTTTATCCATGGTTCAGATACATCATCTGTATACATGTAAGACGTTGGGATTGTACATGGAACAGAATGC
Source organism: Embelia ribes (assembly GCA_001753735.1). NCBI lineage: Eukaryota > Viridiplantae > Streptophyta > Magnoliopsida > Ericales > Primulaceae > Embelia > Embelia ribes. Next base: position 11,640 of record MKEJ01030159.1, read on the forward strand.
AAATACTGAAGACTGATTGCTGAACTAAACCCAAATGCGGGATGAGAAATACCCGCAACCAGCATCAGATGACTACCTGTAGGATCGAAGACAAAATAACATGCTTGAATGGGACATTATTGTTCCATTGCGGAAGAAGGCTCAAGAGACTTGCAAAAGGGTCCCAAAAATAGCACTCTAGTACCTTGAGAATATCACCACAGAGTGCTGACCATGACAATCTCGGTGGTGACATGGCTGGCAATGCCTTTCCAGACCCCTGTGGATTTAGATTTCGAAAATGTTCGTCTTCTTAGTTTTATGCTCACTCGAAGTCTGGAGCTGCAATATTTTTGGTTTTTGGAGTAGATTGCTGAGGTCAGGTACTAAGGTCTATTTTCTTACAACACCGCCGTAGCTAATATTCTGTAGTAGGAGCTGTGATAAACAAAAGTAGAACATTTATGCAAGTATATTAAATAGGGTTTTTAGTTTTTTGCAGATTAGGTTGTCACGATATAGAATATATAGATGGTTGAAAATTTTTAATTGTTGTTGACTTTGAGATCAATGCTTAACTTGGGCAACACAACCATACTCATTTAAGTCTTTATTGCTTAGTTTGGTACCCGCGAATCATGGAATGAAATGATTTATCTTATCAGTGTCATGCCCCGATTTTCCCAAGGTTCGAATCCCGAGAGTAGGAGCTGTGATAAACAAAAGTAGGAACATTTGTGCAAGTATATTAAATAGGGCTTTTATTTTTTTTGCAGATTAGGTTGTCACGATATAGAATATATAGATGGTTGAAATTTTTTAATTGTTGTTGACTTTGAGATCAATGCTTAACTTGGGCAACACGGACTTCGACCATACTTATTTAAGTCTTTATCGCTTAGTTTGGAACCGGGGAATCATGGAATGAAATGATTTATCTTATTAGTGTCATGCCCCGGTTTTCCTAGGGTTCGAATCCCAATGAATCCAGATCCTTAGAAACTTGAGAGCAAGTGTATCACGTCCATAACATATCAACAAGTGTAACAAACTACATGAATCAAAATATAATACTAACTTTCCATTATATCAGCTCAATGTCATCATCCATTTCCGCATCAATGATCAACGAAGATAATGTCTACAATTTTGGTTTCGAGATCCACAATCCGAGTAAAAATCTTCAAAAGAAATAAAATATGACAACAATGAAAAGAGCTAAAGTAAAATGTTAAATCTACTTTTAATTTCTATTCTTATTGAGGCTCTTCTACCGGATTTGTACCTACAAGGTCATGTGTAGAAAAAAAAATAAAAGAGAAATG
>MKEJ01030162.1:0-10856 GCA_001753735.1 Embelia ribes
CTCTCTATATTTAATGAGAGAGAAAGGGCCTAGGCAAAATAGAGAGAGGAATATTGAGCCCGTTGGAACACATATTTTTTGATTTGGCTAGCTAAAATGGCTAAAAGAGTTATTTAGCTAGCTGCGTTGGAGATGCTCTAAGATGAATGATGATTAAGAAGTTTTAACAGAGAAACGACAAACTAGTTGGAATCCAATTGAGAACAACTAAAGGGTAAATAATATATATTTGAAACTGAACTGATTCAATAATTTCAACTGGATGCTGAAATTATTAAAAAAAAACAACAACAACAAAGTTAAAACTTGATAATTTAATCTACGAAATTTGAAAACTAATATTTAGCAAAGGACTTGTCTGGTACACCGCGCTCACTTTGTTCTACTGTATTTCATATATATATATATATATTAACTTTGTTTCGTTATATTTTTTAAATTTAATTTTTTTATTTTTGGGTACTAAATTTTTAAACTAATATTTTTTGTTATTTTAGCTAAGTAATTTATAAATATCGCAGCAAGATTTTCCAAAATTTATTTGGAGATATATAATAAAATAATATTTTCTGATATCAAATTCTGAACAAAATATTATTTATATAAGTTAATATCAAGTAAATTTTGAAAAATATTATTGTAAAAATTACAAATTACTTGAATTTATAACTGAAAAAATAAATAAATGACAGCACAGAAACAGTATACTAAAAACAGTATAGCAAGTGGCCCCACTTAAATGGTGACATGGCCACTTCATACTCAGCACCACTGATGATGTGGCATAATCTAAGGTCTAGTAGGATTACTCTTTTACTTTCTTTTCACTATTCGTAGTTTCCGGCCAGCCCCGAGCGTCTACTGAATGGGAAAAAGGAAAAAAAAATATAACTTGGATTTAATATTTCAACCAAAAAAAAAAAAATGTAGAACTCAACTTTGACCAGAAGAAATTTGAGTGAGGTGAGGTCAGATAAAGAAAATTTAATGAAAATTTTTATTAATAAACTTTTTGTTTGTGAGAACCGATTACATAGAGCCTCTATTTATAAAAGAAAATTAGTTACTAGATATAAGGGCAAAATCTCTTAAATCAACCTAATCTAAAATTCAAATTCTTACACAAACTTAATATTCCATGCAAAGATGAAAAGGTCGACATGTCTCTATGTTAAAAGATGTCTTCCAGAATGCTATTCTTGTCATTTTCAAATTTTTCTTTTTTTTGGGTTCCTTTTTTTTTTTGGATTTTGATTTTGGAATTTTTTTGGAAAATGATGCTTAGTGACCGATTTAATTGCCCCTGCCAACTGATATGTTTTTGATAACTTTTAGAATTTTGCTCGAGGACTTGAAATTGTTTCCCATTTGGGGTAATTGGTTTTGTGTCCTTGATTTGATGAAGTAAGGATCAATGTATTTTGTTACCCCAAGGTTTATGATGATAACAAATTAAAATAAAGGAAATAAATAAAGTAAGTCTCCATAATTGACTAATGTTTAAAATGAGTACATGAAAAAAAATAAGTAATGAGAACACAATTGAAGTAATATGAAGTTCAATAATCAAAGAGTCAAGAGAATTGAAGAATCGATATTCGAAATTAGAAATTAAAGAGTCAAGAATCAAATTACAAGTTTTAAGATCAAAGATTAGCCAAGAAGAGTTAAAGATATGTTTGAAAGTCATAAAACCAGCTCAGAAATATATTAAAACTGGCCAATTGAAGAATAAACTCAAAATTTTATCGAAAATTTGGCTAAGACATGAAAGTAGCTGAGAACTCCCCTCGAATCAACTAGGTAATCAATTAAGTCTGGCCAACCAAACTTAACGTTCAAACCAAATTAAGTCCAGTCAAAAGACCCTCTCAAATTGGTTGAGGCATCTCTAGGTCCGACCAGATTATAGTAATCCAAATTGATGTGATTGAAGATTAAAGATTTGCAAAAAGATGAAAAAAAATCAACCATAGTAGTTACTTGATTTCAAATTTCAAGGCAACTCTCCTATATAAAGATGGTTTCATTTCTCAAGACAAATAATAAAGAATGAATTGAAAACAAGAAAGAAAGAAAGAGAATCAAGAGGTCAACACTTACTAATCATATTCTCATCATCTTCTTCACACAAAAGTTTGGTCCAATCAACATCCATATATTCAACTTTTGTTGTGAGATCAAAACAATCATTGAGTGATTCATTTGTAATTTTTTATGAGGATTGTAAGATTGAGAATTTTTCAATTTCATAATCAAAACTTAATCTTGTAAGGTTTCTACCAACTTTGTAAAAGAATGGTTTATAAACTCCTAAAGTAGTACCGGTTTGAGTAGCATTCGTAAGCCTACTCAATTATAGTTTGAGTAAAGCTCGTAAATTTACTTGTGTACAGTTTGAGTAGAGCTCATAAATATACTTGATACTATTTGATAGTACCATTAAGCTATTCAGCATAACTGATGGATAATATTCGCAAGCTATTCGTAGAAAGGTCCAGTTAATACCCATGAAAACTAGCAATCTTGTAACTTATCTTATAAAGGAAAGCAAAGGACGTCTTGGAGACTAGTCATAGGGGATAACATCGATCTTTGGCCAAACCAGTATAAAAATATTGTGTATCATGTTCTTCTATCTTAACTTTTTATATTCTACATTTGTATTGTTAGATACTATTGCATAAGTTTAAAAAACAAAACTTGGGGGGAATTATTTTTTAACAAAATATTTTTAATTGGAAAATTAATTCACCCCCCCTCTTGATTTGCTATTTGGGCTAACATATTTGTAATTATATTCATGTCTCTCTTTCTTGGTGTTGATCTTGTGAAATAGAGCCTTCTTTATATATGTAAGAGCCTGTAAAATTTAAGGATTAAAGTTGTAATAAAATAGAAGTAGAACAGAAAGACAATTAACTCTCCCAAATTCCCTGTCCCATGTGCACATAACATTTCTTTCTATCGCATATAAAGAAGAGGAGAAAAAGGGGGAAGAAGGTTTTACACTAAATCTATCCGATCCGAGAAAGAAACGTTCTGCTCAACAATCTAAACAAGGAATCGGAATACTCTCCTCGTTCTCTTCATTTTGAGGATTTTGTTTGGTTGAGAAGTTTTCGGGTGGAGTCACCTAGGATTACAATCCGAGCCTTCGAGGGAAATCCTTTGACTATGTATAAGGTACGTGGCGAAAATTGAATCCTATACTTTTGAATTAACTGATTTACAATTCGTTTTCAGAGTATATAGCTTGTAGACAATCAAGTTTTTCATTTTTGGAACCGTTGTTTGCCTATCATTGCTGTTTAGACAAATGGGAGCCATTCAAACGGTATTTTGGGACCTTTCCAACATTTGAACTGTTCTAATGGTACCGGTTGGACAACTTTGCACCATTTCATAAAAAAAACCATAACTCTCTCTAGAAAATTTGGAATTGACCATCATTTAAACCGTTGGAAAGATAATTGAATGAGCTTACCAACAATATCCAATTTGATAGGAATAAACTTACAAAATTTTCTAGCAATTCATCAAAGTTTAGTGTTTTGGTGATTGAGACTAGAACTATAGTTGCAATGAACTTTGGGGCCCGATGAACAAGGTTGGCTACAATGTCGTTATGTGATGAACTTTGGGACCCGATGTCCAAAATAGGGTAGAAGGTTATTATGTGATGGATTTTGGAGCCTGAGAACCAAGGTTGGCTAGAATGTTGTTATGTGATGAACTTTGGGGCCCGAGGACCAAGGTTGACAATGTCGTTATGTGATGAACTTTGGGGCTCGATAACCAAATTTGGCTAGAATGTGGTATTGATGGTCTTGGGGTTTGAGGACTTAGGCTAATGATGATTGACCATGTGAGCAACATAGACATTCTATGGTTGGTTTACGTGTAAAGTTTTCGGGAGGGCCGAGTATCCCGATAGATTGTATGAGATGTGTTGATAGTTATTGAATTTCATATACTATTTTATACATGTTAAGATGGGATGAGATGGACTAGTATGATCTTACGTATTTGATACATTTGTATTTTGTTATATATTATCGTTATTTCAATAGACTAGATATGTTTCTGACTTGTACTTGCTTGGTTGGGTTTTCCATTGCATGAAAATGCCAAGTAGAACTAGGAGCTGAGAGTAAGGGGAACTGAGTTAGGACAAGTCGAAGCTCACTAGAAGATGGTTTCGTCGTTTCATTTAGCCTTTCTCATTTTATTATTTCATTTCGGATAGTTATAGGCCATTGGCCATGATGTTAGTTATTTACCTTTTGAGTAAGTTGTGAGACCATAAAACATGATAATAAGGTTAGTTTGAGTTATAACCTGATATACTTTGGAGTTGTTTCATTTAATAAAACACTATAGTTGGTGTTTTATGTTGATGGTACGATGTGTGGATGGTAGTGACGTACTCCGGGTTGTCTAGAAATTCTGGGGCGTTATAGAAACACAATATTCATTTTGAACATGAATACTTGTAGTTTCAAACTCCACAATCTTCAATATTCAATCATGCTAGACTTTGTACCCAAAAAAATAAGGTAAAAATAAAGTTTAGAAGCCGATAATAACACAACTTAGAGTTATCACACCTACGGTAGATTGAGGTAAATATAACTAGTAATAATAATTGATAGAGTGCCGATAACATTACGACCAATAAAAGTCACACCTATAGTAGATCGAGATTGGTAAATTATGATCAGCTACAGTAGATCGATATGAGTAAAACCAATAGCAATTATAAGTAAATAACCATTAATACCACGACCAATAAGAAACCACACCTACAGTAGATTAAGGTGTTAATTTTAGTAGTACAAACATAATAAATATTTTTTTTATTAAATATTGAATATCATGGAGAAGAAAGAAACAATGATCCGTAGAATTAGGTTTTAGACTATTAATATTTTTTATTATGTGAAAGCCAAAGAAAAAAATAGATAGGATGCGTTGACAAGTAATACTAATCCAAATGACAATTTTTGCATCCAATGACAAAAATGTAGTGATTTACTGATTTCGAGTTTTCAGTCCACAATAATTATATGCTCAACAAAAGTATAATATTATATATAATTTTAGAAATGTATTATGATACATGTATATACAATTCAATAAAAACCAAACGATAATTATATAATTAATTCACAAGTATAAGAGGTAATATAATCTAGCATTATTTTGAGAATTTTGTATGTATTTGTAAAGTTATTAATGTTTATCCTTTATTATAATGACAAAATTTCTTTGTAATAGCATTGTAAACCGGGATTATTATTATTATTTTAAGTCTGGCTAGTTGAGCATGTGTATAGGGGAAGTATTTATTAACCCATTAAGCTTAAAAAGACAAAATATCATTGAAGCATTTGTGGGATGGATCTTTCTCAATCAATTTTATATAATTAACTATTAGCAAATCGATAAGAAAAAAAAAATGTTTATCGTGCACTAACATAATATTTTTTGTCTATAATTTTGTATTTTGTTATCTGATTAGTTGATCAGGAGTTTCGAAAATTTGATATATATATCTGCATATATCATTACCTTTTTCCTATATCCTCTTAAAAAAATGTCGGTCCCCTTTTCTTCAAACCTTTTTTTTCCCCATGTATTTAGTTTATAAATGTGATTATTGAGCTATCACATTTATAAAGCTACAACATTAATTCAAATATGCATTTTTTTATTCAAAAAGGGGACAACTTGCCACTTTGACAGCCTATACTCAACTCAACCCTTGTCTGTAAAGTATTCTTGTAACAATATTAGCCTCTTCCTATTTTATTTGTAATTGAAAAAATGAATTTGATGTATTAAGTTTAAATTTTTTAATTTATTTAAGTCAATATAGCAAATAAATTTAAGTTAGAAGTTGAACAACTAAATATTATCTAATTTTTAAGCAAAAAATTGATGAGTTAAAACTTATAAATAGCCACCAAATGAGCCCAATGTTGACCAAAATGGCAATGCATATTTTGATTAACCCCTTTTGTTATCAATGGGAAAAGAATTTTAATGGTCATGATAAATATAGGATTACTCTTGTAAAATGAATACTTTTCAAGGTATCAATAATTTAATCTTCTACCATAATTTTGTTTTCATGTGTTTTATACGCAGATAAAATATTATTGTTAGTCTCAACAAGAGAAAAGTCTAAAATTGATTTCCACCATCCATGTTGGACTTGTTTTCAATTTGATTAACAATAAAAACCATAGCAAATGTTTGACCCAAGTACCCAACTCTACTTTAAAATAAACCCATTCGAGTCACTCAATATTTTCATATCCTTTATGTAGTGGGACACAACACTTTATTTGATAACGAGTATTCAAAAGCTTTTTTCAAAAGAATGATATTTCAATAATTGATGTGATTTAAAATTTCTCTATTTGTGACAGATTCAGGAATCGGAAATTACCAGTCATACGAGAGTTAAAGTATATAAAAACTTCATATGAAATATAAGGATGACAATAATTAAAGTTGAACCAAATATCAAAATATTCAAACTTGACTTGAAACGAATTATCACTAGTTGTGCTCGACTTGAGTTTAAGTATAAATATATTATCTAACTTCATTCGGGTAAAGATGTAAAGAATCGAACTTGACTCAATTTTATTTATTTATTTATATTGAGGAATGAAATTATTTATTTGCATTATGTGTACGTATATAATATATATACATATATATATATGTATATATACGTTTGTGTGTGTATCTATTACTCGAGTTACCTGCGAGTCCGAACGAATCAAGTATTTTAATACTCGAATTTGACTCGGACTAGAGTTAAATATAAAAATATACTTGAACTGAACTTGTTTGATACTCGAACGAAGCTCGACCTACTCATTAAAGAGTTTGACTCACGACGTACATATTAAAATATATGATATTAATCCTTACTATTCACATCTAGCTTCGTTCCCCCTTGTGTTGCTACTTATTAGGTATGAAGGATATTACATTATAAGAAAATATAGAGATGTTACACATGCATATATGTATAAATTTTCTATATATATTCATATAAGAGAGATACTAATAATATTGATTTGTTTCTTGACTGTCAGTTGATACACGTATGAAAAAACTAATAAATTACATTAATCCATGCAAACATAAACCCAGTATGTGATGGGCTGGCCCTATCGGATCGAACCCGGAGCCGATAAGTAAACTAGGTTGAACCCTGATAATTGCCCAATCCGAGTATTGATCCATTTAAATAATATCCATCGCCTTAAGAATAAAGTTCCAATAGTACCCATATTTTAATCAAAGCACTAAGGCCTACTTTGGGAATGACAATATTTATTAAAATCCGTTTTTGAAATTACTTTAAAAATTAATTTTAAAATCTGTTATCATCATAATATTCGATAAAAAAAAATTAAAAATGAATATGATAAGTAGTGTGATACTTAGTAAATTAATATTTTTTATTGTGAAAAAACAAATAGGTATATATTGGGAATGTGTAAAATACAATTAAAATTATTTTAGTAATTAATGACAAGAAAACCAGAAATATATTTTAAAATACCTATTGGGTTGCTTCTAAAAGTACAATTGAAAAAATAACAGTTTCGATATTTTACCAAATAATATTGGATACAGTTCACAAGAAAAAAAAAAAAAATAGAACCAACCTAGAAACAATAATCCAAAGTGGCATAATAGTCCTTCGATCACATAATGGTAAATACCAAATAGAACTTATACAAAGATACGGGGACCATATATGTAATTAAACCTGATTATTAGAGGCAGACGAGCACGTTGCCCCGTTTCTCACTCATTCACCATCGCCGATAGACGAATCACAGCCGTTGATCCTTCTCTCTCCGGTGAGTGCCCACTCCATCCCCAATTTTTTTTTTTTTTTAATTTTGCCCATTTTTTTCAATCACAGCCGTTGATCATTCTCTCAAGTACAGTTATATATATGTATCGGTATTAGGGTTTTGTATTTGAATTGGTTCTCTTGCTTCTAACGAGCTTTTGGTTGGAAATTAGGACAGTTTAGGGATGTGTGGTGTTTCATTTCGAGCTTTGTGTGTGTATATACGTGTATGTAAAGATATGTACTTATCCACAGAAGCTTTTATGTTATTTAATTTTCTAAGAATCGTGGGAAAAACAAATGACAAATGATTTTTACCACCAAGATTGAGCTAACATACCTAGAAATTTGATTTGGTTGAATTGTGCATTAAGGGCTTGTTTGGTTATAGCTTTCAAGATTAAGCTTTTCTGCTTGTATGCTTAAAAGATTGACTACATTTGGCTACCAAACTTCTAAGTTGATATGTTTTGCTGTGTTGATCTTAAGAAAAAAAAGGAAGTTTTAAGCTAGATACATATTTTTTTTTTTCATGGATAGAAAAAAAATTATATTTTTTCTTAAAGCTGCTACCCAACAAATCCTAAAGTGGTGATATATGCATATGTAGAGGATCCAAAGCTGTAGGCTGTATTGGGGGATTAGAACACGGTATCATTGGGGGATTAGATGCCAATCCCATCATCTTTGGATTATGTATGGATTAATTGTTGGAATTTGTGCTATTTTTAATTGTATTGTTCTAGTAGTTTGAATTAAATTCAGTGTGAATAGTGGTATAAATTTTGGGAGTTAAAAGGTTAAAGATTGAATTTTTTGTTTGATAAAATATATATGCGAAAATGGACCTACAGTGCCATTATCTAGGCTTTTCGATATTTAACTTTAGTTGAAATTTCAGTGTCAACAATGTGAAATGTGACAGTTATAATTAAGCTTATTTTGTTTATTAATTATAGAAAAATTGCAAATAACTTTTAAAAACATTCCTAAAATTTCTAATTAGATAGCTACTGAAAATAGCCACATAACCTTATACTTAGCTGCTTAAGCACATTTTAAAAAAGTAAAACAAAATATAAAAAAACTAAGGGCATTCGTACCGGTCTTTCCATATTGATGATTGCTTCAATTTAATTTCTCATTAAAGAAATGTTGAGAACTGCTCCACATCAATACTTCTATTCTTTTTAGCCATCAAAAAATTTTCTAGAAATATTATAGTAGATTTCTCAATTGAAAAATTTACTATTCACACTTTCTTTATTAAAAAATATTTTTTTATTTGAATATTTTTATAACAAAAAGATATAAAAAGGTTGATTGTATAAAATAAGATTTGAAATTTTTAGTTAGATGTATGAATTTCTTGTTTGTTAAATGAATTTTTAGAAAATGAGGCATAAAAATTAAATGAGAAAAATGATTTTGTGGGGATTCACCAATAGTCTTTCTAACACGGGATCCTCCATGTTAAATTTGTGGAGAAAAATTTATTTGATTAGTCTTTCTATTTCCAGAAAAATTTATAGCTACAATAATTTTCTTTATTGAATAATGCATTATTCACAATTTTTTAGTAAAAAATAATTTTTTTTGCTCTAGTATAGAACAAATACAACAATACATTGGAGAAATATTTTTTCAGAATTTATTATTTTTATATATTAATATTTTGGATATATAAAAAATGTATTTTAAAAAATTTGGTGTCACCTTTTAAATTTTGCACGAAAAATGAATTTTTAGAAAGAAAAATTTTAAAGACAAATGAGAAATACTACTGCGAATGTTCTGAATGCTTTAAATTTACAAAAGTTTGGTGTGAATGTTTTAAATTTGCAAAAAGTTATATAATTTTTTATAAATCTGGTCCTAATCATTCACAGCAGCATTGGTTATCTTATTTTTAAATCTCAAAAACTTATTTTTCATAAAAAAAATAGAAATGGGTTACATTAATTTTTCAAAAAACTCATTTTTACACCTAAAAAAATATTAATATACAAAATTAATAAATTTGAAATATATATATATATATTTAAATATATTTGTGTATTTATTTTATTTTGATATAAAAAAATTTATTTTTTAATAAAAAAATTATGAATAATAAGTGTGCGCCAATTTATTTCTTAAGGAATTAATATTAGGAATAATCTGCTAAATTTTATCTCCATCTCTTCTCTCTGATTGCGGCGAAGTTCTCTCTCATCGAAACCAGCGGCAGCTTAGCTCTTCTGACTTGATCGTTTTTCACAAAAGGTACTCACACCAGCCTGCATTGTTTAATTTCTAGAATATCATTTCTTTCTCTTACATAAATCTGTATTTTTCTTATTGTCCACTCAGTTTCTCACAACAATTTCTTAAAAATATGGGAATACCTAATCTTAATCTAGACTATAGAGCATTCACACACGGCTTTCTCATTTAAGTTTTAATTCTGACATTACAGAAAATAATTTTTGCAAAAAAATAAAAGTAGTTCAGTTTCAGAGGGACGAATTTTCTATACCATTTATTTTTTAATATATAAATTTGAAAAATTTTTAAAAAATATTTCTCAAATATGTTGTTCTATTTTCTCATTTATGTGGAAAAATAATAGAGAAAGTGTGAATAGTAATTGGAGAAATTACTGTAACAATTTTTAGAAAGTGTTTTGGAATAAAAAGACCGGATTGGACACATTTATGCTTTCTCTTTCTCATTTGAAAATGGGAAATGGAAAGATGGTTGAGAAAAGCTGCTGAGAATGCTCCTCCTATAGTTTTGGTAGAAACAAAAGATTATTTTTTTATGAGATTTTCCAACTCATATCTACTGTTGTGAATATTAGATTTCTTCACTCAGAAATCTATTGTGAATATTGCATTTTATCCTAACAATTTTCGGAAGGCTCATAAACATTGATGTGGAACATTGCTTCTTAAGATTTCTCGAAGAGAGAAATGTAAGATAT
>MKEJ01030169.1:0-17072 GCA_001753735.1 Embelia ribes
AGTATTGCTACAGTACTAGAATAGTAATGCTACAGTGTTGATGAAATTTTGGGGCCTTATATCATATAATATGCTCTTTGGTCAACCACGGATTTATGACAATTATGTCATTCCCTCCATGCTTCATCAATGTTTCAAATATTGATAAGAAAACGTGGTCAAGAAGGTCTTGTTAGATGTAGGCCTTTTGATAAAGTTAAATCTTGCATGGTGGATGCCATATTTTACTTACCTAATATGGCAAATAAGGTGGTAAAATCACTTATTCCTTTGTCAACAATTAATATACAAAAACGTAACAACTTAATCATTGGCATTTGCCATTACAATGTAAGGTGTTGAAGATAAAGAAGGTGAAGAGACTGCAGATAATATTCAACTCAAGAGAAAGGAAGCTTTTGCATCCACTCCAATGTTACGATATGCTTCTAAATCAAAGAAAGGGAGGATTATGGCTTTAGTGTCTTAGTTGTTCTAGTTATAAGTTTCGAACAAACCACAATACTTAAGGGGTTTATGAAACTTGCTTAAGAGGGCATAATAAGGTATGGAGTTCCAACAAATACACAAACAAGTGGAGGATTTGATTCAATGCCTTCAAGATTTTTGTAAAAGCAAGGTATACTCCCCAACAACTAAGTTCTGTGGGAAGGTTATTGCCTGATGAAACAGGGGAAAAATTGCATGGTCTTACTCTAACCTAATGTGCGCTTAAACAAAAAGGCTTTAAGGTAAACGACTCTAAGGCGGTCTCGGATTCTGACCCCTTGCCCCTCTAAAGTTGGTCATAAAACAAGTCAAGTAGTCATTGAATCACTATTAAGGAGGGTGACCTGATGGTAGAGATAAAGACTTTCATGTTTTATCGTATAGGGGAACAAACCAAATATGTCTGTCTTCAACAAAATGACAATGCTGGGGGTGAACTAATGCAGTGGAGGCCAATTCATAAAAAACTCTCCACATTAAGTGTGGATCAAGTCGCTCGAAAGATAATTCATGGACGATTAGGGGGAAGGATTATTGCCTTAACCAAAAAGAAGTCAGATTCTAAAAGCCTTAAGACAGTTCAAAGTCGTTCAACTTGTACCAACCTATTCAGGGTTGTTGACTAGGTAATTACATTAAAAAAATCTATAGTCATAACTATGAGAATCTTAGCAGAGGTGTCTGAAGAAAGAATTGTTCTTACTTCTTATCACATAATCGATATTAACAAAGAAATACAAGTTGAAGATGATGTAGAAGAGGGACCTCCTGAGCTAGAAGAAGGAATTAAGTCTCTTGTGGAAGATTTAAAAGAAGTCAACTTAGGCATAGACGAGAATCCTAGACCAACTTATATAAGCGCACTCCTTACACCCGAAGAGGAAACAACTTATGTGCAACTCTTGATGGAATATAGGGATGTGTTTACTTGGACCTACAAGGAAATACGACCTGAAGATAGTTTTTCTTCACCATATAGTAAAACATAGTGCATATCTAGTAAAGCAAGCTCAAAGATGATTCAAACCTAAACTAGTCCTAAGAATTGAAAAAAAAGGTTGACAAGCTTATTAAAGTAGGCTTCATTAGGGAGATCAAATACCCTACTTTAATTTTTGGCATCATCCATGTCTAGAAAAATAATGGACAAATTCGAGTTTTTGTCGATTTTAGAGATCTCAACAATGCATATCCTAAGGATGACTTTCCATTTTCTATAATACAGTTTATGATTGATTCTACCACAAGGTATGAAGCTTTAATGTTCATGGATAGTTCTTCTGGATACAATTAAGTTTGCATGGTACTTCGAGATGAAGAGATGACAATATTTCGTACACATAAAGGTATCTATTATTACAAAGTAATGCCCGTTGCATTGAAAAATGTTCGGTAATATTCCTAAGGGCTATGCAAAGGATTTTCGATGATACATTGCACAAGAACTTGGAGTAAAATGTTGATGATCTAGTAGTAAATATAAAGAAAAGAGGTGATCACCTTCAAGACCTCAAAATGATATTCAAACAACTTTGAAGGTATCAGCTAAAAGTTAATTTATTGAAGTGCACTTTTAAAGTTACTTCCATAATCTTTCTTGGGTTTACCATCAGACATAGATGGATTAATGAAGATGCCCGAGCCAAGGAATATTCATAAGCTAAGGAGTTTGCAAGGCAAGTTAGCTTATCTCTAGCGAGATTCATATCAAACTTAAATAGTCATTGCTAGCCATTCAGTTATTTAATGAAGAAAGAGACTCTATTTAAATGGGAGTAAGCCTACGCTAATTTCTTCAAGAGCATCAAATTCTATCTTATGAATATGTTTGTACTTTCAGTTCCAATTCTTGGAAGGCCATTGATCCTGTACATTATAGTGTAAGAGTGATCTATGGGACTCTTTTTATTCAAAACAATGACCAAGGGAAGGAGAACGCCTTGTACTATTTGAGTAGGACAATGACACCATGTGAAGTCAACTACTTGCCAATCAAGAAAATATGCCTTGCATTAATTTTTTGCAATTCAAAAACTATGGCATTATTTTCGTGCACATATAGTTACTTTGATCTCCAAAGCCAACCTGTTAAAGTACATCATGTCTAAACTAGTTTGGACTGGTCATTTGGAAAAGTAGACCTTACTATTTCAATAATTTTAAATAACCTATATCTTGTAGAAAGTCGTCAATGGCCAAACATTAATAGATTTCTTGGCCCATCATGCTATACCAGCTGAATGGGACTTGTTTGAAAATCTACCTAATGAAGATGCCCTTTTTATAGAAGTATGACCACCTTGGATGATGTAGTTTGAAAGAACATCTTATCGGAGGGGGCAAGAGTTGGCACTATGTTGGTTAGCCTAAAAGGAGATGTATTGCCTTATGCTTTCACCTTAATAAAATTGTACATAGATAATATAGTAGAGTGACATGCTCTTATCATGGGATGGAAGTGGAGATGGATACAAAGCATGGACATCTTAAAGTTTATGCAGATATAATCAATTAAGGCTCTTTAATGAATTTGTACTTAACAAGCTTGAGCTCGCACCATACCAAAAGAATGTAGCCCATCTTCTCAGATGGTTTAGTCATATCACCTTAGATCATATGCCAATGAATGAAAATAGACAAGCTAATATGCTCTTTAAGCTTGCATCATACCAACTCTTCATGACCAAAATGTGAAGATTCCAATATATCGGAGATGGGTGATGTCACGTTCCGAATTCCCATCAAACTTGGGGTCGTGAAATGAAAATAGAAATAAAGGAAAAAGAAATTAAAAAAAAAAAAAGAAAGAAAAAAAAAGAAATTAAAAAAAAAAAAAGAAAGAAAAGAAAGAAAGGATTAGATACAACAATACAATACGAAATACATTGCCAAGTATATTGTCTCTACTGAACTAGAACAACATCAACTACCAACTTGACACTTAAAATATTTGAAATATCTACAGCATTTCCAATTTACATATATTTACATTCTTCATAATAAATATAAGCAACTTTCCGAGTTGCTAAAATATATACATCATCAAGCTTCATGCCAAAAAAAAAAAAATAATAATAAAAGAAATAGATTTCATCATTTGCATGTTATTCAAAATTTAAAATTATATTTTTTAGTTTTTATCTTAAATTATATATACCGAGAGTCCATTGAAGAAGCATGGAGACGCCCACGCGTTAAAGAAATCCTGGAAGCCGTGCAAAGAATCTGACAGCGTGACCAACACATCCATCTCTCTCTCTCTCTCTCTCTCTCTCTTGTCGACCGTTCTGACACCCAGTGTATATCCGTTACCGTTAACTTATCTCTCTCTCTGTCGTCTCTCTCAACCGACACCCTAACGGAGACTTAACGGCAAGAGTTAGATTTCGCTTCACCCTACAGCAACAAAACAAAAAGCAGAGTTAATTGTCTGTCACTTTGCACACCCGTGATGTGACACGTACCCACGATACGGAATCTGCACGATATTCTGCACGATATATTGTCGGCGTCTCGTCACACCCTATATTAGATTTTAACATGGAAACGCATTTAATTTTTTAATCATAAAAATAAAATTACAAAATTATTTTTAAAATTTTTTATTATAGAATTTCATTTATGTGGCTAAATACACTTGTACCCAAATATAAGTGTTAAACATCATTCTCCCATTTTAACAACATAGCAAATGGTACATTAGTTTCACCAAAGATTCAATTTGTTCCTCAAAGCCCATGTTTGGATTAGAACATGAAGACTAAAAGTCAAAAAAAATTTAAATCTCAAAATTTATATTGAAATGTAAGATATTAGGTTAATTTTTTAAACTTATGAAATTAGTAGTCCCCAATTATCCTTGCGTAGCTCCTCTATGTGAATTTTTGTAATTTTGATTTCTAATGGTGATAGTTCATTTCTTTTGTAAAATTATACTATAAGATTTTCCAGATTGAATTTTTAGGTTTAAAAAACCAAAATTTTCAGATAAAAAAGTGGCAGATCTAGTTTAAAAGTTTTAAATTTTTAGACAAATAACAAAAACTGGCTTAAAAACTTTGAAAAAAATACACACCACTTTTTAAGAAAAAATGGTAAAGTGCACTTTGCTCAGCAAGGTTTCTAAAAATTTTCGAAGTGCCTCAAAGATTTTCGGGATCACTCCATTTCTCACGAGGTTTATGTTGATTGTAATTTATTCTCAAAGTTCTTGGGGGACAAAATGAAAGCCATATTAAATGACTAATTTACCAATAAAATTAAAAAATACACAAAATTAAAACCCATTCTATAGTTTTTAAATATCTTAGAAAATTGATTATATAACATATATATAGAGAGAATTGTATTCGTAATGCATATAAAAAGATGGCTAATACGTGTGTGTAGCTATCTTTGCATATGCATTATGAGTACAATTCAAATTGTAATTAGGGCTTATAAAAATGATGTGAAATATAAAGTGATGAAAGACAAATAAAGTATGAAAGAAAGAAAAAAGAGAAAGAAAGAGAGAGAAAGGTAGTAAAGAGATATGATGACATGTACGAAGATGGATTATGACATAGGGGTAGGTGGATGGGGGAAAAGGCAATACGCGAAGAAGAGAGAACGTGGGGAAATGAAGTATGATAATTTTTCTATTTTAATTATAACAATTTCTGATTTATATTTTGTTCAGATTAATAAATTAAATTGTTATATGATAATTTTGGTAATTAATAAATTAGGCTTCAACATAAAAAAAACTCGTCAAATTGGATATTTACATATATAATAGTATAGACAAATAAAATATTTTCTTTAAATGTGGGTTATTCCTCTAATTTTTACAAGTATACCTTAAAATTGAATAAAAAAGGGTAAGGAAATGAGGATAGTATTATTTTTCCACATGTAAGTCAAACTTTTATGTGACTTTGGGGGAGTGTAATTTTTCGATATTCCATAAATATCCTAAAACTTTGAAAATTTTCATAGAAAAAAGTATAATTTTACTTAAATTATAAAAGCCTGGGCTTGAAAATTACGACAACAAGTCGATAATAATTAGTCCGTTTGTGGAGATAAATCCATCATAAATGATGAAACTATATATCAGTTGACGAAAGTATTTTTTGCTTAGGAGTAAATTAATTTAATTTTAAAATCAATTATGTAGTTATTGTTTTTATCTTCGTTGAACCTATGATTTTGAATATCAGAAAGAACTATAAAAATTACCAATTCTGCCACTTTTGTTTATATATATATATATATAATAATATGCATATTTATTATATGTCTTTTTCGTAAAACTTGGGGTAGGTTTGATGTTATAACTGAAACTCTGGGAACACAGAGAAATGTGGTCAAAACTATGGGGATCATTTACTGTAATTGATCTTAGTTGCTCCCGCGCGATGGAGGATCCAACGGTGTACGATGCGGCGACACGGCGCTGGGACCGTGTCTACGCCACGTGTGGCGAGATCCTTTGGCAGACGGCAGGGTTCTAATAAGCGGGACAGTGGCTCAAGTTATTAACTCATGTTCACATTTATCTCAGATCTAGGCTATAAAAAATTAAAAATGAAAAAATCATCCCGTCTTAAATAAATATATACATTTAAACCGTTATATATAGTTTTACATACAATTAAAAACAAATTTTCCAAATTTAAATTACAAGCATAAGATCAAATCCATAACCATTAGCTTTTGTCTTATTACTGCTCATTATAATTATAACGGGTAAATATTAACAGAGCATTATTTTTGCAATGATTTCTCATCCTAAAATGGTCAGATTAGTATATTTTACATAGTCCCAAAAGAAAATTATGTCATTATAAAAAAAAATTACATAACCTTTTTATTTTTTTAAATAAGACAAAAAATCTAATCGTATAAGCTAGACGCTGAATATAGTTAATTTTTAAGCAAAAATACATAAAAACTTGAAATTTAAAGTTGCAGGAAAACAAACCATTAACAATCTGACCCATAATATGAAATGTTATCTTTTGATGACTATCTTTATTTATGATAATCAAGAATCATTCTAATATATAAATGGTTATAGCTAGTTAAGAAAATATATTACCTAGGCACCCCCGAAAAGGAACGACACATTAACTTCTAATTTTTTTAAATGACACATAAATATATGTCCCAAAACAAACCCATGAAATTAACGAAAGATGAAGAAAAAACAAAACACAAAAAAAGGGTTAATCTTGTTCTTGCCTTAAAAATGGCTATCCGATGAGCCAATTATGCACAAGAGAACACAAAGAATGAATCGAGGGCATAACCATCAACCTTGCTGGAAACATTATTTCTATCTACAACTTCAAAATTTTGTTTTATCCCTTTATAATATAATATTAAATCCAAAAATTGCATACGTTAGTGTTAATAATCGGCCCTCAAAACTAACAAAATAATACTCTCTCTATATATAATAATATGTATGTGTATAAATTCGGGGAAAGAGCGCAAGAGGTAAAAATATTAGGAAAAAAAAATAAATAATGATTCCTTTTGGAGAAATGGACAATAGGAGATATGAATAAACATTTACTGTAGAAGCCTTTTCAACTGAAAATTTTATTTGTCAAAAGAACAATTAATCAGTACACACATATATATACACATATATATTTGATTGATTGCCGCTTTTTGATTCAATTTAAAAAAAAAAAAATTTGCTTAAAAACTGAAAATATGCTTGATTGAAAATCTTTTAGCACGAACTTATTTATTATTTTGATTTAACAAATAAATATTTAAATTAGATCTTAATATTTACTACAAAAAAAAAGTGAAATTTATTATTTAAAACCTACAAGAAAACATACCCATATTTCCATTTCTATCTATTTATTTATATAATAACCTATATATCTAGTCTAGTCTAGTCTAGGAAAGTAGAACATAAATCAAATCAAATCAAATACTGTATATGACTTTGAGGGAATGCTTTTAAATTAGTGGTAAAAATCCACGGTAAAATAGGTGGATAGTCCCGCATCTGATTATGACTCGATAACCGGAGGTTAAGAGGTGAGCGAGATCAAGTGTCGTTCGATCATTCGCACTCTCTCTCTCTCTCTCTCTCTCTCTCTCCATACCTTCCACTACCACCACCGGCCACCGCCGTCGTGAGATTCCGGCGAATACGCCGGGACCCACCTCGGATCTCCGCTGATTCATACCAAGTTGGGTCTCTAATTCCCCAAATTTATTTTTTTTTTCTTCGATTGAACATTGCTTTTCTTGTAAAGACGCTAATGCTCGAGAAAAGCTGCAATTTTTACCCTTTCTGGTGCAAACAAAATTCTTATAAAGTCATTAGATGATAGCATTTAATGCATTCGTGTTGAAATTTTGATAATAATTGTCATTTGGGGGGAGATTCGGTGTGCAATTGGGTAATTGTTGTAAATTTCCCTTTCAGGGCATTTTTGGTGTGGATTTATTCGGGCAATTTTTAGTTGAATTGGAGGTTAATTTGCAATTTAAGAAAAAGGGTAATTGGGTAATTCATTGTCGTTTGGGGGGAGATACGTGTGCAATTGGGTAATCGTTGTTAATTACCATTTTAGGGAATTTTTTGTGTGTATATTTATTAGGGCTATTTTAGTTGAATTTGAGGGTTAATTTCCAAATTAAGAAAAAGGGTATTGAAACAGTCGCCCATTTTTGCGCATTGTTTTGTGAATTGGGTTTTTTTGGGGTTGACTACAGGGGTTTTGGCAATTTAATCCGAAGGGTATTTGAATTTGCTGGTAATGAGTTGATGTTATAGAAGAAAAGGGATTATGTGGTGTGAGGATCGTGTACTGAGATGTGCAAGGCAGAGGTAGGAAGTGAGAAGATGAGCGAGGAGAGAGAGAGGAAGAAGGGGGGATGGAGGATGGGGGGCTTGAAGATTGAGGGTCGGGTCGAGAAGCTCAAGGGCTCAATGGTATCACGGCGGACGATGAAGATGTGGATGATTAGGGCTACGACCTCGATTTTGCTATGGACTTGTTTGGTTCAGTTAACTACATTGGGTGACATGTTGGGGCCTAGGGTTTTGAAAGGCTGGCCTTCTTGTTTTATGCACGAATCATCTTCGGTTGCGTTAGACCTCGCGCTCTCCCGTGCTCCTCCTGCTAGGGTTCTTCCCCCCAAAAGTGAGTTGAATACAAAATCGAAGATTTCTTTCCATGAATCTTCTTTTTTGTTTCAGTTGTTTCACTGATATTGATTGTTGCAAATTATATGTTATGCTTATATATGTATGGTTTATTAAGTGTTCGTGGAAGAATCGATGATGCTTATGGGGTGGTCAAGTGTTCATATCTTGGAGGACGAGTATATGAATATCCATTTTTGAGATTACAACATAGGCTTTGCGTTATTTCTTTTTTCAAATTTATTGTCCAATTAATTTTGATTGTTGCTCGTTGCTCGTTGCCTAACTTCTGTATTG
Source organism: Embelia ribes (assembly GCA_001753735.1). Classification (NCBI taxonomy): domain Eukaryota; kingdom Viridiplantae; phylum Streptophyta; class Magnoliopsida; order Ericales; family Primulaceae; genus Embelia; species Embelia ribes. The sequence continues at coordinate 8,951 of MKEJ01030169.1, forward strand.
ATTTGAGAGAGTCTTAGAGTTTGTAGATAGCAACAATCGTTTGAAGATTTGCACTCTACTTGCGTCTACGTGGTTTTGAGTATGATTTAATAAATTTCCATTTTTTGAGATAATCCTCAGACTACTAGAAAAAGTCCACAACATTAGGCTTTGTTGTATTTGTTTGGCTAATTGATATCGGTATTGCTTTCTGTACACCTAACTTCAGATTTATTATCGGCATCAATATTTGCAAATTGATTGTTCACTACTACGTGGTGCCATTTGTGAAAAAAATAAAATGTGATCATATGTGGAATTTATAAATTGCTTCATTTCTTAATTGATTAATAAATGATAAATTACATGTGGATTTGCTCTGTTGTAGGGGTTTATAAAAACAATGGTTACTTGATGGTTTCTTGCAATGGAGGGCTTAATCAAATGAGGGCTGCTGTAAGTCACCCCCACTTTTTTTTTTTCTGAAATGAAGTTCTGGCTTTTCATTTTTCTAGGTGTGTTGTATATATATATATTGTTTCAAAGAATTTGAATAACACTAATGTTTAACTCAGTTTAATTTTAATTCTTATCCAGATATGTGACATGGTTGCCATTGCAAGATATCTAAACGTTACACTAATAGTCCCCGAGCTGGATAAAACTTCCTTTTGGGCTGATCCCAGGTTTGTAATTTGGCACTTTCCTGCAAATAACTTAAATTGTAACTTGGATTTTCTCGGATCACGAGTAAGGTAAACATCGTGCAATTGACCTTTTACTGTGACGTTGCAGTGAATTTGAAGACATATTTGATGTTGATCATTTCATCACATCTTTGAGAGATGAAGTTCGGATACTGAAGGAGTTACCTCCGAGATTGAAGAAGAGAGTTGAATTGGGAATGATCCATACAATGCCACCTATTAGTTGGTCCGACATCTCTTACTATCATAATCAGGTAGGTTTATTTATTTTTTTCTTTTTTTGTTTAATTTCAAGTTATTGGTTTATATAGTTCAAGTGACAGCTCTTTATTTCTCAATTTGGTACACAGATTCTTCCGCTGATACAGAAGTACAAAGTTGTGCATCTGAATAGAACTGATGCTCGGGTAGCCAATAATGACCAGCCTTTGGGCCTTCAGAAGCTACGGTGCAGAGTTAATTACAGTGCTCTCAAATTTACACCGCAGATAGAGGAATTGGGTAAAAGGGTCATCAGGCTCTTAAGGCAAAATGGTCCTTTCTTAGTGCTTCATCTCAGGTATGAAATGGACATGTTAGCATTTTCGGGATGTACTCAGGGCTGCAACACCGAAGAAGTGGACGAGTTGACAAGAATGAGGTGAATGTATACCTTTTATTCTATGGATATATAATATATTGCTTTTGGTATTTACTTTCTTATGCTAACTTACTGTCATTATTCAGATATGCTTATCCATGGTGGAAAGAGAAGATTATAAACTCGGACTTGAAGAGGAAAGACGGGTTGTGCCCTTTGACACCTGAGGAAACTGCACTTGTTCTCAAGGCATTAGACATTGATCGTGATATGCAGATATATATTGCAGCTGGTGAGATATATGGTGGATGTAGAAGAATGGCTAGTCTTGCAGCGGCTTATCCAAGATTGGTATGTGAATGGGGTCAAGACCAACTTAAGTTTTTTTCGAATTAAATATGTGATTTATATTTTTGTTTTGAATAGGTGAGAAAGGAAACGCTTTTGGGGTCATCGGACCTTAGGTTTTTCCAAAATCACTCATCCCAGATGGCGGCATTGGATTATCTTGTTGCCCTCGAGAGTGATATATTTGTTCCTACATACGACGGAAACATGGCTAAAGTTGTCGAAGGCCACCGCAGGTACTTGTTCTCAATGTTCTTGCTTGTGTTTGCAACAAAAGTACTTTGCTATATTTTCTCCTCTATATGAAGGAGGGGAATTGATTACCTTAAGCCCCTTACAAGTTTTGGGAGTTTATATATGAAATGCTAGATACAAACTATTTAGACTCCCCATATGATTATTGAGCCTTGCCGGCTCTGCTTCTTTGGCTTTGAGTCTCCTACTTTTTGTTTCTCCTTTTTTCGGTTGAAAGTGCAAAGCGTTAAGGAAATTCAGTTGTCATTTTTCGAGAACCACATAGGATTAGTGTTCTGTGTTCTATTTCTTGTTATGAAAATGCAAGTAATAACCTAAAAGTTTTTTTAGGAACCTAGACTGGTGGTACAGTAGAATCGAGGTCTCAGAGGTTCTTCATATCTCTGTTAGGCGCTCGCACCAGTAATGACTCACTATTCCTAGAAAATAGGGAAAACATGATATAAAGTTCCTCTAGAAACTCTGTTACCTTCCCCCGCATCACCTTTGTTATTCAACATGTTATATCTCTTCAAGTAAAGAACATCCTCACAGAGGAATTCGATTTCTTCCCTGTTAGGAGTCTTAGGACTTATCATTTAAGAGCTCTTATTTGTTTTTGCAAACCTTGGAAGGTTTGTCGTTATGTTATATGATTTTGTTTTTCATTTTTCGAAATGATTTTCAGATTTCTCGGGTTCAAGAAGACAATTCTATTGGATAGGAGGCTTTTAGTGGATCTAATAGATCAATACACTGGTGGATTGTTGAGTTGGGATGAATTCTCGTATGCGGTGAAGGAATCCCATGCCAAGCGCATGGGTAACCCTACCAAGAGATTAGTGATTCCTGAGAGGCCCAAAGAAGAAGACTATTTCTATGCCAACCCCCAAGAATGTCTGCATCATTTGACAACCGATGAGTTATTCAACTCTATATGAGAAACTTTAGGAGTGAAAAGAAAATGGGTGCGCTTTTATTTGGATCATCAATGCAATGCACCTATCCTTGCGATTTAGGGGGATATTATTATAGCACCTTGACGTTTTGTTCAGAGACAGTTTGGTGTTGTTCGAGATTGTTTGAAGATAGTTACGCATTCCGACAAATCCAATCCATCAAAAGAGAAAAAGAGGGTGCTAAGTGAGAAATTGATTGAGATTTTTATATATCATCCAATAATCCAATACTTGTATAGAAGAAATACCCTGCCATTGCAGAGTCTTATGTTGGGGATTCACTCAAATGCAGTGTACACAAAGGGTTTTGCATATATAAGCTTCCATTTAAGTTTCCAAATTTTTGGAATGTTGGAAGTTGGTAATATAACCATATGTCCTTCCAATCTTTATGTTTTTTTTTTTTTTTTCCTTTTTTGCTATAATAGATTGATCGGCTATCTTTTCATTTTTATTATTTTCGCCACCAATGTTAAGCACAATATTACGTTATCGATTTATAATTTGTTTAGTTGACATTGGAATGGTATACATTCTTTGTCGGTTTGATTCAGGGGAAATATAGCTGACTTTTTCAAGTTTAGTTTAGTTTTCAATTATTTATTTCTCCATGGTGGGTGTTTTGAACTTCATTACAAAGTATAGCTTTCAAGGATTTATTTCACACTTTATGAATAATATCTTCGTCACATTTTTTATTGGGGATATTCTGCGTTCAACTGTATCTTTGCGTCAGCCTGATATTGTTGAAGGGTGTATGACTTTGATCGGCATTTGAATATATACTTTTTTAATTGTATATAGATTATATGCACAAAAGTGTATGGCATATCAAAGTGCCTCATCATTTTATTTGTTTTTAGAAGTTTAACGGTCCAGTTGACTAATTTTACCTGTTATTTGCACGAGAGGCAAAAAAAATGCATTTTTCTATTAATAATTTGTTGAATTATTGCGAGGAACCACAGCTTGCTCATGTTATTTGAGCCAGAGTGTTCTAGTATTTAGACCATTCGAATTGTGAGACGATTTACTTCATACTTTTAGTAGTGGTTGTAGCTTCTCGCAAATTATTATAAAGTCCCAGCTTTGCAAATATAGAGTTATCGTATCAAAAGCGCGATGTATGATACACAAGGGACAGGTTGTTTCTACAATAAGTGGCAACTACACATTGTTGTATCAAAACAAATTAAACAACCAAATGATGAGAAGAAACATGATAATTCAAGATCGTGTTTTAAGAAATAATCAAACAATATTATCTCTAAGATGTCTGATTTAACTGTTTCTAAGGAGTAGAATATTTGTTTCTTCATTGGTAGTTAGCTTTTGTTATGTCCAAATATTAAGACGCAGCCCTTGTGCTGATTATTTATTAGTTTCTTAATCTTCAAGTTTGCATAATTAAATATTTATGCTTCTTATTCGAGGCCATCATTAGTAATATATATATATATATATATATATATATATTGTGAATGACATACTTTCTCCCAAGTGATTAGAGGACCATCATATGTACGTAAGCATATTTCTTAATGCTTTTTATTTGGGTCCACTAATATGAATACACATATTTGAGATTTTAATTTTTCTATCCTTGCCATGACTGTTGACATACTTTTATTCTAGGGGTATTCATAGCATTTTTTAGCACACTGATGCCGTCACAAACTATGCCACTAAAATAATGGCCCATTTGCCAAATGAGTAGGGATGTAGGTTCGCTGCTGCTAAGTGAGCAGTAGTAAGTTTCTGCTCACTTTTGACCAGCTTAGTTCTGAGCAGTAGAATTTAGATTTAATAATTCAAATTTTTAATAAAATTATATATATTTTTTCCCAAGTTATAAATTGTAAAAATATGAACCATTAAATCAAAATCTTATGGTTCAAAATTGAGCAACAACATGCTACTGCTTACTAAGAGCAGTAGCGAATCTACTTCGAATGAGTAGAAGTGAGCAAACATACTTGATTCTCGAAATCCAAATTGAAGCGAATTACCCGAGAAGATAGTTCGATTCGGAATCGAAATTTAAATTCTTAAATTTTGGGTATCCAAATATTTTTTATTCGGGATTGGAAATCAAATATAAAATTTTCGAATTTTCCAAATTTCCCTAAAAATTCAAATCATTTTAATTTTTATATATTATTTATTTATTTTTATGTGCTAAATTCTCGGGTATCCCGAATTTTTTGAAATAATTTCGGTTTAGGATCAATAGTTGATTATAAAATTCTCGGGTATCCCAAATTTCCCAAAATATTATTCATTTAATTTTATATATTATTTATTTCAAAATTTCAGAATTTTCGGTTTCAGGATTGAAATTTGACTTATTTTCGGTTTTGGTTCTGTTTCTCATTTAATTTGGTTCGGAATTTTGAGTTCGGAAAATTGAAATCTTGATTACAGTTCGAGAAACTAACTGATGCCTCTACAAATAAGCAGATTGAAATTATTCAATCTTGGTTCATTTATAAATTTGTCAATATACAAAATGAGTCATTAGTGAAGTGGAAATCGACCATTTCATAGATATTAGGGATTACATGCTAATCCCAATACAACTTTTTTTTTTTTTTGGAAATTAATCCCAATACAACTTTGCTATAAACAAGTGCTTGATCTTCAATGAATTTGAATGATCCAAGGATGAAGAGGCGAGGAAAATTAAATAGAAACTAGCTAGATACAGTAGATATCAGAACAATAATTAAGCACTTCTACCAAAAAATTTAGAAATATCAATTAAATAAAGTCATGTACATAATAAATGTTGTTTTAGAGCATTTTTCTTTTTTCTTTTTAATTGTTGCTTTAAAAAATTTAAAATACACTATTCAATTTTTTAAAATTTTTTACTCATATCATCTAAACTAAATTAATAACCACTTTACACCAACTCAAAAATTTAATGAAGGGAGTACTACCTCTAATACTAAATTGCATACTTAACTTAAACTACTATTTTGAGTACCTCCATTATTAAGTCTTGTTTTGGATAATTTTTTTTAATTTTATAGTATCTGACAATTTAGAAAATCAAGATTGTATTATATTTTTTTTTCTAATTCAATAATATTAATTACTCAACACATTAAATTTTGGGTATTTCAACAAAAATTAATTCTGTAAAATAGCATTGTCATTTTTTTTTTATATATAAACTAGATTATTTAATGATTTTCTCAATCTTTGTTAGATACTTAATATAAAATAGAGTAGTAAATAATTAGTTATGCGGTGATGTGTTACTCTAATTTAAGTCGCATCCAGAGTGTCTAATTTGGACCCGTGGACTGTCCGGCAAGATGATTAATAGTTCTTGATAAATAAATATGAGCTACCTATTTATAAACAAACAACCGAAAATAAATGAGTTTTTTGTTTTTATTATTTATTTAAATTTGCTCGATAGGGGATGCCAACCATCCTTGCTCACTAGTTTATTTTTATTTCTATTAAAATAAAGGAAAAAAGAGACAACCCTACAACAAAGGCTAAAGAAGTGCCCCCTTTTGAGTGAAATATCATTGGAAGGATTCAAATGATATTAACTAGGGGCATAGCTTAAGTACTAAGTGATAAGGCAACTTTTTAGGAGTTTTAGAAAACAAGTTTTATATGTTCCAACAAGGAGCACGGATAAAAAGAATATGGCAAATTACATTCTAGTACATTAACTTATAAGCATAAATTCAATTGATATCCCAAATTAAAAATCAATCGAATTCATAGATTAGATTACCAAAAATTTAGAAAATTATACTTTCTGTAACAGTTTTTGCTAAGTCAGACGATATATCACGTGGCAGGGATTGTTTTAGTTATTCCTCATTCAAAATTTTATTTTATTTTTATAATCCCCTCATTCAAATATATGAAATATGTTATTTGCTGGCCATAAGATATATAGAGAGAGAGCACGAAAGACAATCTAATCAAAGAGTCAACGAGGGCCTTCGATCATGGCTGGTTATACTATCCACAATGAGGGAGGTTCCATACAGAAAGATTCATCCCTTATTACATTTATTTGAATTCATGCATTTTCGCTAGTAAATTAGGTTATTGTTTTTTTAAATTAGGAATTTCTATAAAATTGGGATTTTGTGTGTCCAATTAGGTATTTTATGTATGAATTTGTTTAAATTAATTATAATTACAATGATTTTTTTTTGTATTATATAGATTCTGCTTGTATCACACTGATTTGTATGACAAACTTCTTATCTGTTTACCATTCAGTTGCATCATGTGAGGTCATTTAGATGAGATGGTGAAGTATAATATGTGAATGAGGATTAACTTTTATTAATTTTTTCATTTCAAATATTATGAGTTATTTGGAATTGATATTGATTTGTATTAAGGTTTGAGTTCAAGCTTCCCATGTAAAGAAATTTTATTTTAAAATGTCTGAAAATGATTTTAGGTTTGGATTGAATGAAATTAAAGGTGATAAGAATATCATAGATCTGGAAGAACATGTAGATACTGTAACTGCACAAGATCCCTAGTCTAAATAAATAAGAGAATAAAATATAAGAAACAATGTAATTTTTATTGATTTGAATTTGAAGAATACAATCTTCTGTAATTTCTAATTATAGGAAATAAAATCTTTTGATTCTTCTCCTTAAATATTTGATTTGCGGCTTCGAGAGCTTATTTGGGATCTAGCTGGATTTTGTTGAAGAACACCTGATCAAAGGGTTTCGCGCTTGATCTTGAATCTGCTTTGTTGTTCTTCGCATTCTTCGTGTTGAAGAATTGATGAGCTTTGACTTTGAAATGCTTGATCTGCGGCTTCGATAGCTTATTGTGAATCAGACTAGATTTGTTGAAGAACTTTTGATTCAAGGGCTTGAGCAGCTTGATCTTGAATCTGCTTGATATTCTTCGAATTCTTCGTGTTCTTGAAGAAATGTTGAACTTTGACTTTGAACGCTTGATCTGTGTCTTCGAGAGCTTATTGTGGATCAAACTGAATTTGTTGAAGAACTCTTAATTCAAGGGCTTGAGCAACTTGATTTTGAATCTGCTGGATATTCTTCGAATTCTTCGTGTTCTTGAAGAAATGTTGAACTTTGATTTTCTTTGTTCTTCAAATCCTCAAGTGGTTTGCGTTTATTGTTCACTATTCCGGAGTTATTCTCTCTAGCTTTTGAAGAATGATTTTTTTGGTCTCTTCAAATGAGCTTGAGGCTCCCTATTTATAATGAAAAATGAGAGGGTTTTGGATAAACTCAAAAAAGTTTAGTAATTATCTCTAACATTTATCTAAGAGATAATTAGCCAAA